>PVHP010012776.1:0-42282 GCA_004024765.1 Zapus hudsonius
ACACACACAGAGCCTAACTGCAAAGGCTAAAAGCTGTGTCTTGTTTTGTAAGGAAGCAGCTGATTAAGGGAATTTCTGTCCAATAGCTAGCTGGCTGCTTACTAAAGGAATAAGAGATTCCTCCAGCAATCACACAGGGAATAGAGTCTACAAAGATAGCAAAGTCATCAGACAAGCAAAGGCAGCTACAAACCCTGGGGCATGGAGGGAATCTGATGCACAGAGTTTCTACATCATAATATTAAAATTTTAGTTTTCAACCAAAAATTAATATGGCACGCAAATAAAGAAGGAAGTATGGCCCACACCCAGGAAAAAAAGCAACTGATTAAAAACTGCTTGAGGAAGCCCACAGACTCGACCAGTAAGCAAACCTTTTACATCAACCATTTTACATATGATCGAAGGGTTAAAATAAATCATGTTTTGAGAACGATGATGATCGGAGTGTGGTGGCTCATGTCTACAACCCCTGCACCCTGGAGCCTGAGGCAGGAGGGTCACCAGAGGAAGTCTGAGGCCAATCTGGGCTGCTGGGTGGGTTTCAGACCAGCCTGGACTAGAGAGCGCATGAAAGTGATGGCTCATCCAAGTGCACTATGTGAGTACACAGATAGAGCAAAATAATTTTTAAGGGCTGGAGAGATGGCTCAGTGGTTAAGACACTTGCCTGCAAAGCCTAACGACCCAGGTTTGATTCCCCAGTGCCCACGTAAAACCAGATGCACAAAGTGATGCATGCATCTGGAGTCCATTTGCAGCAGCTGGAGGCCCTGGTGCATCCATTCTCTCTGCCTCTCTTCTCTCTCTGCTTACAAATAAATAAATAATAATTTTTAAAAAGCCAAATAGAAATTCGGGAGTTGTAAAGGACAGTCAGGAATGGAAAGTTTCACTGGACAACTCAACAGCAGATTCAAGCCAGCAGAACAGCAAGCTTGAAAAGACAGGTCAACTGCGACTATCCAGACAGTGGGTGGCAGAGAAAGGAGGAAGAATGAAGCAAGAGATCTGGGGGTCACCAACACAAAGCCAGATGGGATGGGATTCCAGGGAATGCAGGTCTATTGAGAGGTGAGTGGCAGATTCAGACAGCAGCCCTAAGTGCTAAAGACCCTCCAGAGGAGGTCAATTCAGGCCAGCACCTGAGCAAGTCTGGCCTTCAAGTCTTCCTGTTCTCTACTTTCACAGCTGTGTGCAACCCACGGTCTTGGCCACTCCTCACAGACAGGTCACCTAGATCTCAATCATCCTCCTGCCCCAGGTCCATCTCAAAGGCACCAGGGTGAAGGACAGCCACTGTTATGCACCAAGGACTACCTTGTCTCTCCAGCAGGAACCCAACCTTAGAGCTGTTTCGGAATGTGACCTGCCTTCCAGGTTGGGAAGTCTAACACAAGTCACAATTTCATCACTGACTGGTAGGGGAAGCAAGGAGGTGACCTTATTTTGCCACTTAAAATACCGTTAAACTTAGTGGTCTGGTGAATTCCCGTTGCTATGTTTAAATCATTTATCACTGAAAGCTTACTGTTTTCTCCAGTATGTTTTCACTTTCACAGTTTCCACAAGGGAACTGGGGCTTCATGGGCCAAACTTTGCCTCAGGTACTATTTTCTTTGTCCACAGCGTGAAGGAATCTGGATGGAGGGCCCGTGAGGCAGGGCTGAGCCCTGTCCTTCAGTTATTCCTTTTGAAATAGCGGATTTAGCTGTCTCGAATAAGACAGGTTTTTTCCTTACAATATTTTCATTTTTAATTAAGGTAAGCCAGAAAAAGGATTTTACACCCATTTACAGACAGACCCTTTCATTTGCCAAGTGCCAATTGTGACACTTGATACATCGACAAAAGTGTATCTATAGGATGCAGGCAATGAGCACCCATCATGGCTTCTGTGTTAAGACTATGAAGCTATGATTAAAAAGGCCTCTTCAACAGCTGTGCATGGAATGTGATTTAACAAAGAGGATTTCATACATGAGAGTTCAAAGATGCAATGCATTATCAAAACAAGTCTCATCCACTTAGTAAAGCACACAGAGATTTGTTTTTGTTTCTGAACTGACCATATTTTAGAACAGTTTTTGAAGCTTTGAGGGAGGTTATAAGTTGAGAACAGCATTATAAATTTTTGATCGGGGAGCTCATGTATGAATCCCAAATTTTTTTTCTGAATTAGTTTCAACATGACAAAAACTACCGAGCTAAATTTTATTTTATTTTAGCAATGAAGATACTGCTGCATGGGAATTTAAAAGTTCACAGCCATTAAAAAGTGTAATCCCCTTCCTGCCCTGACACAGATTAAAAATACCTTTTGTTAGCGGCATACACTTTTTAAATAGCTACATGCAGCTTATTTTTGTTCTGCTAAAAATATGTAGAACTCAACCAACCTACTAAAATCAAAGCATCTTTAGCAGTTTTTTTTCCCCACAGCCTCCAGTGTCTTAAGACAAGATTTTTCCATAACTATCTTTCAAGATTTCCTGCGTCCTTAAGAGAATAATTCTGTCTGGACTCTTAATAAAAATACTTTCTTGATGGAGGGCTGATTAACAGTGGTAAAGATCATGCTGAAATGATTTATACCTGTCTTTAGAAAAACAATCTTGTGTGCTCATTTATGGAATGGAGAGTGATATTCAGGGAATTGAAGTTCCTGGTCACTCGAGGTTTAGCATAGTTGTTTCATAGTTTTCATAGTTCTGTCTCTAAAACAATGGGTTGCAGCACATCTCCTGTTTTTCTCATCCAAATCTTGACCCACTGTGCTGGTGTGATCCAGGCGTCCCCCATAGACTCATGTGTTCTGAATGCTGACCCCCAGCTGATGGCAGTTTGGGAGTTGGAACCTTGTTGGAGGTGTGCTGTTGGGGGTGGGCTTCTGGGGTTCCAGCCAGCTTCCCCTTGCCAGGGTTGGGCACACTCTCCTGCTGCTAGTGTCCACCTGATGTTGGCCGGGAGGTGGTGTCCAGCCTCTGCTCATGCCGTCGTTTTCCCTGCCATCATGGAGCTTCTCCTCAAGTCTGTGAGCCAGAATAAACCCTTTCCTCCACAAGCTGCTTCTGGTCGGGTTCTTTCCTTGCAGAAAGTAGAAAGTTGACTACAGCACCCAGCTCTTGAAGAATGCTAGAAGCTTAGTGAAATGGGATATTCTTCTCAGGGACATTCAATACTGTTTTCCTCAAAAGATAATGCCCAGCTTATGTGTCCAGTGATTTAAGGCCCTAGTAGGTAGCCTAGAGCTTACAAGTATCTAGTGTGGCTCAGCTAGTGGCCACATTTCCAATGTGCAGCGCTCCTGATGCCTTGTTCACTTAAAGTTTTCTTATTCAATGAAGGCAGATGATTAAATAAAAATAAATCAGTCTAGCAGCATGAGTTCACATGTGCAAACTGCACTTGGAAGACTGAGGTGGAGGATTCAAAGGTTGAAACCAGCCTGGACTACGTAGTCCTTTCTCAAAGACCAGAGAGTTGGGGACTTAACTTTGTGGTAGAGGTCTTGCTCAATAGCATGATGGAAGTCCTAGGTCAATTCCCAGCAACACACACACACACACGCATTCGAAATGGTACTCGTTAAAAGATACCTCAGCAGCAACTTTAATCTGGAATAGGTGTGTGTGTGCTTATGTTTTGGATAGTCTCTCTCCATTACTGGTCTGGAACTCACTATGTACCCCACCCAGGCTGGCCTCAAACCCACACATCTTCCTGCCTCAGCCTCCCAAGTGCTGGGATTACAGGTATGAACCACCATATACAGCTTGGCATAGCCCACTTTTAAGATATCACTAAAGCAACTGACTGGCATCTCCCTCCTCTGCCCATGTCACGGTACTGCTTCCTCTAAACACACACTTGGGAGGCAGAACCCTCCTCCCTTAGTCTCTGGGCTAGGTCCACAAATGAAAGAAAACATAGGATGCTTAAATATGCTTTTTTAAAAAATATTTTTATTATTTATTTATTTGCAAACTGAGACAAAGAGAAGAGACAGACACGCAGAAAACGAGTGGGTACACCAGGGCTTCTGGCCACTGCAAACGAACTCCAGGTGCATGTACTACTTTGTGCATCTGGTTTTATCTGTGTACTGGGGGGGGGGAACCCTGGTCATTAGGCTTTTCAGGCAAGCGCCTTAATAGCTGAACCATCTCTGCTGCCCTTAAAGATGCTTTCAAGGAGCCGGGTGTGGTGGTACACCCCTTTAATCTCAGCACTTGGGAGACAAAGGTAGAAGCATCACTGTGAGTTCGAGGCCAGCCTGAGACTACATAGTGAATTCCAGGTCAACCTGGGCTAGAGCGAGTCCCTACCTCAAAACAATAACAAAATAGAAGTAAATCTTTAAAATTAAATGACAGGACAAGTCAGCAGAACTAGAAATAAAAACAGAGGCGTAACTACACATGCAGTGAGCTGAAAAAAAAAAGACAGAATATGACAACCATTATTACACCAATAAATCTGAAACTTAGGCAAAATGGACAAAGTCCGCCTAGACTCATAAAGAAACAGTATAAACGCCTTGCAGTGTGAGGACTTTAAGGCCTCTGGTATTCAATCTCAAAGCTTCTTACACTCTTCACCCTCAACCAGAGAATTTAGAGAGTTTAGTAACATTTCCAACTCACATATTCCTAAATCACCACTTGCAAATGTTAGAAATTTAAGACTTCTGTCTCGATCTTTTTAAATAATTTACTTAATCGGGAGTGTTCTTGAAGTATTTCTGTTGAACTTTTGAGACTAGCCAGTTGACATAAGTCACCAAGTATAAGGTGGCTAGGATTTATAAACCTTCCGCAATGGAACCCAGTGACCCTTGCACTCTCATATTTAATATTAACTTTCAGCTGCCATATAACTCCAGTGTTAAGAAAGTCAGTACAAAGATCATGGGTCAGAGAAGGTTCCAGCGGGAAGAGAGGGCAACCCTGGACTTCGGAGGTGAGGAAACAGCCAGTGAGGTAGTCACCAGGCCAGGTTAGAAAGCCAACCTCACCTCTTCCTTCATCACAGGAAATTACGACAGGTCTCTGTCCTGCAGAGCATAGATCTATCTGCTGGAGACCTTCACTATGAAGGGACTGCAAGATTGCTCGAATCTCAGCATGCATTTCTGTGGCACATTATTAGAACAGGGCAGGCATCAATATGGAGGGGAGGCGGTTTTCACGCCATATCTACAAAAGAACTATTTTCCTATTTGGTTCTTTGATCCACCCACCAATGTTTGAAATTAACTGCATTTTTCTCCTTGAATGGGCCCATGACTTAGTGCAAGCATCTTGGGGTGACCTCTAAGACGAGGTCAGAAGAGGCTATGCAGCTCGCACTTGGTTTGCTTGGGGCCCCCCTTTGCCGGATGACCCAATACCTCAGGTCATCACCGTGCAGGGGCTACATGTGAGTGAGTACTGGGTGAATTCAACCTTCCCACTATTCCAACAAAGGCAGCCAACGTGTAACTATAGAAGCAACTTGGAAATGGACCTGCAGCCATTCAAGTCTTGTCAACGATGCCCCTGATTCTGGGGGACAGAGACAAGACATAAATGAAGTGTTTGTCCACATTGCCCACCGGCAGAATCCACGATCTCAATAAAAATGGGCATCATTTCATGGCACTAAACTTGAAGTAGCTTCTTCTACAGTTTGTAAATAACTGGGAAAGCCTGCTTTGGTTAAAACAAACAAACAAACAAACCCCATTAAGATGCTGCATTACTTACTGCCGAGGCCAGGAAAGGTCTGGCTGTTGTGTTGATTGGCTAGGCAGCCAGACAGATAGATAGACAGGAGGCTGAACAGAGCCTTCCACCCTAACTCCAAGGGGAAGAGCAGCGCCCTCAACAACATGGGAACACATCTTCTGTCCACCACACTGAGAGGGACAGAGGGGGACCGTATCCTCTGTCCACCCTCACCAAGAGGGACAGAGGGGGACCGTATCCTCTGCCCACCCTCACCGAGAGGGACAGAGGGGGACCGTATCCTCTGCCCACCCTCACCAAGAGGGACAGAGGGGGACCGTATCCTCTGTCCACCCACACTGAGAGGGACAGGGCAGCTAACTACCAGGACAAGGCTGGGCCAGGGGAGGAGGAGCCTTTTACAGCCCAATCATCTCCTTCTCTAGGTACTGCCAAGCAACCTGCTAAGGAAACGATGTGTCCACGGGCAGGGGAAGAACACACCAAGGTGTTCCCCACTCTGATGACACATGGGTCCTGTGTGACCATCAAGGAGAGAAGAAAGCCTAGGAGTTGATTAACTAGACCGGGGGAAAGATTTAGCATTTCAACTATCTTCACGTGTTCTTCGAAATTAGATTGATAACACAATTATATTTTAAGTATCGTTAAGCCACTGGTGTCAGAATAATTCCAAATATTCACCACCAACTACGGGATTCTTCCTACGATGAAAGTGATTTTCAACAGAGTCACGTGACTCACAATCGCTCGATGATACAATACTACTGACTCACTGTGTGAGCAGATTTCTTGTTGATTCTTCTCTCTAACATGCTAGATGCTCCTGGTGGTAAGTTATTCCTGGAATTTTCCAGGAACAACTCCAAATGCTTACTTCCCAAATACATTTTTCCATCAGAAATTATGTAAGGAGAAATGACACCCCACCTGACCATGTCCTCACCCTGTGGGTCATTTTCTAATTTCCTTCCCCCAACACTACACAGAAGAGGCACTCAGTAGATGTAGGAACTGGTTCATTACAGAAACTTACGTTTCACCAAAACCTATTACCCAACAAGGGACAGTAAGTTTTCTGAGACCCTATTAATTTAAAAGCAAATATATATTTAAAAGCAATGTATAAAAGCAAAATAGTTGGGTCATGCATCATTTAAAAAGGCTAAATAATCTTCTATTCCATAATCCTCCTCAAGTATGGTTTCTATCATACTGGCTTTACTGGGTCGACCGTGTTTCTTGGAATTCTGTCCGGTGTTCTAGTATTAAGTGGGCTATCATCTACAAAAAGGAAAAAACAAAAACAAAAACAAAACAAAAAAACCTCTCAGTCAGCTCAAAACACCAGATGCTTTTTAAGACTATAGGCCCTTACTAAGTAACTGATTAACTTAACTGCCAATAATGGAAGCCTTCAGAGATGACGTTAGATGTCCAGGAATCCTGTTCTGAGCTATGAGCAGTGGGGCCTTGCTTCCTCTCTCTGACCCTCCTACCTCTCCTCTCTCTAAACTTCCTATCTCTCCTCTCTCTGACCTTCCTACCATTCCTCTCTCTAACCTTCTTTCACAGATCACATCACATCAAACATGACCCAATGAATATCAAAACAACCTTTTTGAAATAATCAGTTTCCCAAAGTTCAAATGATGGATTTGGGGGGGGGGAGAGCATATGCTGAATAAACCAATGGTAAGTAATTTCCTAAATGACAGAGCTAAAACAGTGTTTGAATAGAAAGAGGGGAGAAATCATAAAATTTAAAGCAAAAATCTTAAGAGCTGAAAAGAATCCTACCTACAAGGAACAGCAAATGAAGCAGCTGTTTCCAACTCCAAGAAAACCCATGAATTATAGAACTTGAAAACTCCAACTGGGGAGATTTCAACCACAAAGCTACCCTGACCTTACATCAGCTTTCGACCAAATCCCACCGCACGGTAAATGTGTGGGCATGGGTGCTCAGAGTCTCTCACCTTAGAAATGAAAGAGAGCTAAGGTGTGGGTAAGCAGAGTCTTCCATGAGACTTGGAGCAATGGCTAGGCCTTGAATCAAAAGAATCAATCTGGAAGAAAGATCTTCCCTGACTTGCTTGTTTTCCTTAAGCGATATCCACGAACAGGTCGAATTTGCACTCCCCCAGAGGGACAGCACTGGTTTACAAGAACCAGGGAGGTCGGTTTACATCTTTAAAACACTTACGCCCTCTAATTTATGTAGTCAGAGGACTGACGATGTCTAACAGCACTTCTGTGTCCATGAGCCAGAGATTGACAATGGGCGTCTTCTTCAATGGCTCTCTTATTACTGAAGCAGTCTTTCAATTGAACCCAGGCCTCACCAATCTGGCTAGTCTTGGAGATCCTGTCTCCGCTTCCTGGGTGTTGGGATTACAGGTAGGTTTCCATGCTCACACAGCACTTACCTGGGTGCCAGAAATCTTCTACAGCCCTGTAATTCAATAATCTGAGTGTTTTATCCACTGAGCCCTCTCCCCCAGTCCTGCAAAAACCTTTTTTTTTTTTGGTTTTTCGAGGTAGGGTCTCGCTGTAGCCCAGGCTGACCTGGAATTCACTATGTAGTCTCAGGGTGGCCTTGAACTCATGGCAATCCTCCTACCTCTGCCTCCCGAGTGTTGGGATTAAAGGCGTGCGCCACCACGCCCAGCCTACAAGAACTTTTATCATTCATTTTTATTAAAGTATAGCTTCCTGGAAACCAAGTGTTACCCAATTTATTAACAGAAATAGATAGATGGGTAGAAAGTGAAGACCCACATTTTTAATCTAGTTAAATTGTACCACCAAAAGAGAAAAAAAAATCCTTGAAACTCAAATTCAGTTTGTTAGGGGAGCACACTAGTTTTTAATTCATAAACCAAGAATCCATTTCAAATTACTAATTTTAATGATGGATGAATTTAAATCATCTTTCTCCTAGATAATTAAGAGAAGTATATTAAATAAATTTTTCTCTAATTCCTTCCTCTGTTCACTGTCACATGTATATTTCTGATATATAAAATTTACCTTATTGTCCTCATGAAAATTTTATACTATGTATTAAGATCTCCATTGGAATATGTAATTTCATCCCTACTTTCTCTTTCTCCAACTGACACTAAAACAATTTTTTCATAAGAACCTATCCTAAAAGTCCCACATTAAACAATTAGAAAGAAAAAGATCATCTCTGGCTAAATGCAATTGAGTATTAGAGACATCAGATTTAAATAAGGTTGCTAAAGATTCCTGGTGTCAGAGATACCTGGCACATCACAGACCATACAGTACTGAAAAAGACATTTTAAAAAGAAAAACCCAGCCAGGAGTCTTTAATACCATTAATAATATGCCTTTAATACCAGCACTTGGGAGGCAGAAGTAGGAGGATTGCTGTAAATTCCAGACCAGCCTGGAACTGCAGAGTGAATCCCAGGTCAGCCTGTGCTACAGCGAGGCCACACCTCAAAAAAGGAAAGAAAGAGAGAGGGAGGGAGGAGGGAGGGAAGGGGAAGGGGAAGGGAAAGGAGAAGGACAGGGAAGAAGGGGAAGAAGGGGAAGGGAAAGGAGAAGGGGAAGGGAAAGGGAAAGGGAAAGAAGGAGAAAGAAGGGGAAGAATGGGAAGGAGAAGGGAAAGAAGGAGAAGGGAGGGAGGAAAAGAGGGAGGAAAGGAGGGAGGGAGAGAGGGAGGGAGGAAGGAAAGGAAGAAAATTCTAGAGTAGATACCATTTTCGTGCTATAGTCCCTGTATTTCAATATTCTGAAATAAGAATTTTTGTTTTTACTTTTTTAAATAGGAATAAAATATGCAGTCAGATTTTTCTTCCACAAAGTCATGAATCTCTTAAATCCAGCACTTCAAAGTGATTATAAGGTGTGTTTTTCTAATACTCTGCCATAAAGCAAACTATGTGAAAATTGAATTGTTCTATATATAAGCATATACACAAATTGTTTTCTGGTTTTTTGAGGAAGGGTTTTGCTCTAGCCCAGGCTGACCTGGAACTCACTCTGTAGTCTCAGGGTGGCCTCGAACTCACAGCCATCCTCCTACCTCTGCCTCCCAAGTCCTGGGACTAAAGGCGTGAGCCACTGCTCCCGGCACAAATATCTTTATATACTTCTACTATACTAGGTAACTGGATTTCATTTCACTTTCTCAAAACAAAGTCACTCCACATTTCACAAAACCTTTGACTAAATTTAGACATGTTTTCCTTACAGCCAGATTTAAAATATTATTTTAAACAAATATATCAGATGGCAGTCAAACACTGTTAACACTAATTTGCTCGCCTACTAAACATAACAGAATCCTGGCAATCACAATAATTAATAATAAATCTGATACTAGTAGGGAAAAATTTACACCCCAGCCAGTCCTAGGCGATGTTCCTACTTCAACTAGAAGACATGTGTGAGCTCAGCAAAGCCTTCAAGGTTAAGATCCCAGGGGGTGGGGGGCAGCCCTGACACCCAGTACCCAGCCAGCATGGAGGCATTCTCCAGAGGGGAGCCTGTTTCTCCATTGGGGTTCAGAAGGTAAGACAAAAGGGAGGTGCAGAAATCAAGCCTGTGTGGCCCAGTCAGCAGGACAGAGAAACAGGAAGTCCTAGAATATCACCAAAGACCAGCTGGATGCACCCTGAACACCAGGAGGAAGGTGAAGGCTTTGGCCTCCGAGCAACGGGAAGAATTTGACAAAGTCCTAACCTAAAAACTGGGGAAAGAGACTTATGGGAACAGGAAAGGAGGGAAGTGGTAATCATAGTGACAGAGCTTGGATCCGGCATCAGACCCAGTGGGACCAGGGTGGGGACAGTGAAGGAGGAAGCTATCTTCTGACACAAACATCTCCTGAAGCATTTGCTTATTGGGTTGGTTTAGACTGATCCTGTTTGGGCTGGTTTGATTAAGAAGTGAATTCTTTATAGACCTAGCAAAGAATCAACAGTCATTCAAAAAAAAAAAAAAAAACAAACAGTTTTTTTGATGGCTCAGCAGTTAAGGCACTTGCCTGCAAAGCCTAACGACCCGGGGTTCGATTCCCCAGTGCCCATATAAAGTCAGATGCAAAGGTGGTGCGTGCATCTTAAGTTTGTTTGCAGTGGCTGCAGGCCCTGGCACACCTATTCTCCTCTCTCTCTCCTTGCAAATAAATAAATATATTTTTTAAGTTTTTCTTTAGGGAGCTCAAACCCAAGGCCTCATGCATGCTCTACCCTTGCTCTATCTCTACGCTATGCTTGCTTAAAAGCAAAGAAAGCAGCACAGCTCCAACAGACAGTAACCCAGTGAGAGAGCACCTGGTCTCACAGTCAGGGGTGCACGAATCTATTTTTGGCTTTTCGATGTGGCTCATCATTGCGAACAACTGAATAGATTTCAGTTCCCTTCAAAGCTGCTAAGTGAGGCAACCGTGCAGGGAGGAGAGACTCAGCCATACCATGAAGTGTGCGTGAGGAACACCGCCACACATGTGTTAAACCACTAATAAGTAATTTTGTCTCAAACGCTAAATGACACCAGACGGACCTTTATTTTCATCCAAGTGGGCACATTTTAAAAAAATTTTTGATGATGTTGGTTGCAGATGGCCAATATCCAAATATCCATCGTATTAAATCCTTCCAGGTCTGAGTTCACTTTTTTATTTTTAACTTCTAAGGCTTGATGCAATTTTGAAACACTGTATGATTATCTTTAAAAATTAACATGCAATGGAATTCTGCAAAATGAAATCCAGATAAAATATTTTTAAATATTTTCATTTATTTATTTGCAAGCAGGGAGACAGAAAGACAAGCAGAGAATGGGTGCACTAAGGTATCTAGCTTCTGTAAAGGAACTCCAGATGCATGCACCACTTTGTGCATCTGGCTTTACATGGGTACTGGGGATTCAAACCCAGGTAGTTAGGTTTTGCGGGTAAACACCTTAACCTCTGAGCCATCTCTCCAGCCCCCCAGATAAAATATTTTAAAACAAAGATAATCTCACTGTTGAATTAAATCCCTGGATGGATTACCTTTGAGTCAGGGCATCCATGTACTATTCACAGAACAAAGATGTTAAAAAATGATCATTTGTGTTTTGCATGAAAACTGATCATAGGAAACACCTGACAAACACTGGGGTCCTTTCAGGATTTCTTGGGTCCATGCTGAAGGGAAGATGTGGCTCTCAGAGCCTGGGAAAATATTTTCACACAGGAATTTACCCAGGATAACACCTGAGCATCTAGGAGAATGTTTTACGAACCTCTGTTAAGTCCCTCTTGAAAAGAACTTAACTAAGATATACAGGATCCCTTGCCACAAGGACTAATACAGAGAGCCCACGGAGGAGGATATACAACTGATCAGGGATGGGGAGGGGGGGAATTGGGGAATTCGGGATAACAACGCATGGTTTGCCCACTAAATAATGTAACTCATTATGGACAATAAATATATATTTAAAAACACACACAAAAAAAAAAAAAAGAAAAGAAAAGAACTTAACACCCCAGCCCAATCCACATTTATATGCCTCCGGATAGGCTGTCATTTAGGGAATCTCTTATCTAGGAGGAACTTTAACTGTGAAACCCATTATCACCCCAAAGTTCCTTTAAATACGCTCATAGAAGCTACCCACAAAAAACATGACTTCAGGTATGGCTGTCCACTCTCCACTCTCTGCTCCTTGGAAAAATAAAGGTAACCTTATCCAAACTCAGTCTGTTCTATCTTCTGCCTCGTATTTTTTCAACACATGTTGCAACTACATGAACTTTCAGTCCAGCTCCCAAATGTCGCAGAAATGAAACTCGGGAGGTCCCAACTCTTGGTTTTTGAAGACTTGGGGTTGCCAGGAAAAAACAAAATAAAAAACACACATAATCTCATACATGAATTACACTTAATTTTCCTAAAACCAGGAAGAAAAACAAATGGAACTCTGAAGCTATTTTGGAATCTTTTTCTGCCTCTTAGTTCTGAATGCTTTCCCTACGTTTCCATTATTAAGCCATAATAGTAAAGTAAATTTATTATGCAAATATAAAACTGTATTAATATAAAATAATAGTGAAGACCTTGGGGTCTTACAAATCTGCATGCATAGCTGACCTGTGACCATAATTAACTCTAGAAAGAAGATAATATTTCTATCACACGGTCAGATTCTAGATTGAACCAAAAGACTGTTGACAGATTCTGCAGGTCTCAACATTTGGGGACACCATGGCACCGAAGACAGGCCAGAGACTACAGCCGGAACAGGCTTTTTGTGGGAGACGCAGTAAATGAAGAGATCTATCTATTGGGCATAGAAAAATGGTCCAGGGGGTTGGGGGCAGTTGGCATAGAGCTGGCACTTAAAGCCATCAGATAGGTTAGGCATTAAGTGATGTAAACGGAACAGACCTAGAAAAGGCCTCACTGAGGAGGAAGAGGAGAGTCCTGGAGACAGGGAATGAACAGCCATATCCAATGCCACCTGTGGGTGGAGTGACTTTATAAACTTGGAAGCTGAGGAGATGACTCGGTGGATAAAGAAAGCTCTTGCCGTGCAAGCACAGGACGAGAGTTCGGATCCCCAGCCCCCATGAAAACACAGAAGGCAGCAGCCCACCTGTAGCCAGGAAATTCTGGAGCAGGATGACTAGCTCCAGCAGCTGGAACAGAGACTACTGGGCTCGTGGGGAGCCCCTGCCTCAGTGAGTAAGGTAGGGACCCTGGATGTCAGGCTGTGGCCTCCACGCACACATTGCACACACCAGCACACACAAGAACACAAATACACACAGGCACACACAGAGAAAAAAAACCCTTGGGAGGCTCTTGGTACCTTGACAGCTCTGGTGCACAGTGAGGGTGGTGGGAGGAGGACAGGGTGCCAGGGATTAAAGCCAGGAGCGCAGACAACTTTTCAGGCTGTTTTGTGGGGGTGGGGGAAGTGGGATGGGGCACAAGCCCTCGGGAGAAGAGACATCAATAGAGAAAGATAGAAAAGCCAGAACTGATGGGAACAATCTGATGAGAAGTTCTGCAGGAATGAGTTACAGGCAAGAGCGGTGAGACCTTCCAGCATCAGGAGGAAGGCGCTGTCTTTTTTTCTGGTAAGGAAGGTGCAGCTGTGGGCGCTGTGCCAATAAATGGGCAGGTAACACAGTGGGCTATGGCTAGGAACCAGGAGGGAAAAGAATCAGACCCGTCCTATTGTTCCCTAGGGGATGGTAGGGAAGATCCCTTGAGGAATTTCCTGAAGTTCCTAACTATTGAAAAAAAAAAGGCATTGAACTCAATCTAGGATATTTGAAGGCAGGAAAGTCAAAAGCATTCTTAACACACTTCCGGCTGTTGCTGAGCTGGGGTGGGGAACTTCAGAACCAGGAAGTTACAGAATATAAAAGAACATCTGAGTTGTAGTATGCAAATTTCAACCCAGAGGTACGTAAAAGTTCCTAATTGTCTGTCTGTCACCTCAACACTTGGGAGACTGAGGCAAGAGAATGTCAAGTTTGAGGCCAGCCTGGGCTCTTCATGGAACCCCGGCCTGTCTCAAAGTAAGCTTGTCACTTTTCCTCATCAGTCACTGTCAGCCTACAGCATCTGAAATCCCCAAAGACACACTGTCAGTAGAGTGCATGACGTCCCCAAGCAGAGCACTTACACTGCCATTCCATAGTGATTCAGCCCAGAGGTCCTGTTTTCTTTTGTCCACAGATGAGGACACTGCAAGGAGTATGTAGCGTGCCTAACAAACAGTGAGTGACAGACCCTTCCTCTTGCTAACAAGAAGTGCCAAAAGCCTTCATGTTGAAAGCCTACATTTTATCACACAGAACTCAAGGCAGGCCTGGTGGTGCAGGTCTGTAGCTACAGCCCTCAGGAGGTTGAAGCAGGAGGAGCACAAGTTCAAGGCTAGCCTGGGCTACAAAGAAAGTTCAAGGGCAGCCTGGCCAACTTAGTGAGATCCTGTCGAATGAACGAATGAAGGAAAGAAGAAAAAGAAAGAAAGAAAGAAACAAAGAAAGAAAGGGAGGAAGGAAGGAAGGAAGGAAGGAAGGAAGGAAGGAAGGAAGGAAGGAAGGAGGAGTGGAGGGAAAGGGAGAGGAAGAGAGGGGAGGGGAGGTAGAAACAGTTAGGAGCATAGCTCAGTGGTAGAATACTACAGCCTAGCATGTGTGAGTTCCTGGGTTCAATCCCTAGTAATACCAAATTTTTTTTAAAAAGTCCAAGGATGTCAGCAAATTAAAATTATTTAAATGTTTTAAGTATATTAGAAAAAAATTAAAATAGCTATCTACTGATCACTTGAATTAGCAAAACATTTCTACTTTTATGCCAAGTGTAGCAAGCAGATAGCATGGACCACTATATAATACTGCTGGGACACAGTGATAACTCTCTCTCTCTCTCTCTCTCTCTCTCTCTCTCTCTCTCTCTCTCTCTCTCTCTCTCTCTGATGTCATTATATACAATTTTAATAACAAAAAGAAAACTGTACAGGAAGTCGAGTTGTAGCTTATTCAGATATCTACTTAAATTAACACGCACATGTTAACCAAATTTTCCAAATTAAACATTAAAGAATATAAATTTAGGCTGGTATGCTACTGAGGAAATGGACTGGACTGGTGCCCCTACCTTGTCAGATGGTTCAGGCAGCAGCCAGCCAAGCAGGTGCTAATAGCTTCTGAATCAGAGGTGTGCTGATAGCCAGCCCTGCACCACTGGCTGATGTTCATGGCCTGGCTGTAGTGGGTACTTATCCTAGGCTCTCAAGATCCATAGCAGAAAACAGTGTAAACAGTGTTTCCTAGATGCTAAGCTTACCTAGCAACCAAACTCATCACCCAGACTCCGTGTGTGTGTGTGTGTGTGTGTGTGTGTGTGTGTGTGTGTGTGTGTGTGTTTTTACTGAACCAAGGAACTTATGCATGTTAAAGCAAGCCCTCTACTACTGAGCTACATCCCCAGACCCCCTAGACTCCCTTTTGGATAATAGAGTGCAAAAAGAATTTATCTGAACTGCTTTAAAAAGGAAACAAGGAAAAAGGGCATCTAATTATGAAACAAAATATATGTTTATGATAACCAATTATAAAGTGAATTTCAAAGGTGGGATGAAAAAAGAAAGGAAACAAGACTCATAAGTTATGAGAATGAATCATTTCTTCAACTGGGAAAAGAGACCTTTCCAGGGCCACTGGCCTTCACCAAGGACAACCACACTGCTGGGTTTTGACTGGGTGGGGCAGAGAAAATAAACACAGCTTCTATTCTGAGCATGCTTTTCCTGGCCATTCTAAAATTTCCTAGTCACAAATTATGTTATCTTTTAAAATAGATATTTTACTCAAAGAATTCATTAAAAAAGATGCCTCAGAATCAGCAAAAGCCCTGTCTGTGTAAGCTCTTACCTAAAGCTATTTTGGGGGGAAAATAATTTTTATGTAAAAAGAATTATGCGTGTTCACAGAATACACTAGAAAGAATGCCTAAAATATTTTCCATTGCAAATATTCTTTTTTTAAAATATTTTATTTATTCATTTTCAAGCAGAGAGAGAGAGAGAGAGAGAGAGAGAGAGAGAGAGAGAGAGAGAGAGAGAGAGAGTGCACCAGGGCCACCACCTTGTGGGTCTGGCTTATGTGGGTCCTGGGGAATTGAACCTGGGGGCTTAGGCACTAGAGGCAAGTACCTTAACCGCTGAGCCATCTCTCCAGCCCACAAATATTCTTACAAGAGATAATCTTCTAACATGCACAATGTTCATTACTGATGTCATACCAGAAAATTTGTATTTTAAAAACCAAAATTTGAAAGTTTGAAAATGACCATCTTGACAAAAAAATTAATAATAGAATAAATCCAAATTAAAGACACAAATTACATATTAACCAATGTACAAATCCGTCTTCGAAATTTGAATTCACAATATGCCTAAGGGTTTCTCTGTTTGAAAATTAGAGCCTGGAAGTGGAAAGAAAATATTCATTTGTAGGCTCCACCTCTTCCTCACACACTTTATTTTATTTTATTTTATTTTGGATTTTCTAGGTAGGGTCTCACTCTAGCCCAGGCTGACCTGGAATTCACTATGTAGTCTCAGGCTGGCCTTGAACTCATGGTGATCCTCCTGCCTCTGCTGAGATTAAAGGCGTGCGCCACCACGCCCGCCTCCCTCACACACTTTAGTAAGAAAAGCAGAAGGTGGACACACATCAGGGCCGGCTTATCCACTGGACACAGGAGGCACAATGCTGAACTGAGGCTCAATATTTTTAAGGGTCCATAAAAATGTTCCACTTTCTTTTAAAACCCAAAGAAGCCAAAATAACATTTAGGTATAATAAAATGTAATATCAATAATTTATCGATAATTTTCTATATTTTGTTCTAATGGAAGAAGAGATTGACAAAAGCAAAGTCATTGAGTAACCCTGTTACATACATGGGCTGCCCGATCCCAAAACCTCTAGGAACTGGAGAGGTGGCTCATCAGTTAAGGCACTTGTTTGCAAAGACTAAAAGCCCAGGTTTAATTCCCTGGTACTCACGTAAAACCTGATGCAGAGTGGCACATGCATCTGGAGTTCATCTGCAACAGCAGAAGACTCTGGTGCACCTGTACCCCAGTATCTCTCCCTAGCTCTCCTTGAAAATAAATAATATTTTTTAAAAAGCTTCTCTAGATGGCTCTCGATTGTCTCACTAAAGCAAAAGACAATGAGCGGCTCCGTGTCTGAGCCTGAAGGATTATGGGACCCTCTCACCAGACACTCATCCACTTCCAGGGTCCGTACCCCATCTCAACTGCCTCCAATCTCCACAAAGACAGAATCACAGAACTGAACTCAGACAGGTGCTCATGCTTCCAGAAGGCTCCAACAGGACACCAGAGCTTCTAAAACTCTGGAATTAGGCTCGGAATCAACAGCCTGTTTGCTTGCTTATTTGGTTTCAGCTCTCTTTGAAACCAGAATAGATCATCCCTGGAGAGATGGCTCAGCGGTTAAGGCATTTGCCTGCAAAGCCTAACAACCCAGGTTTGATTCCCCAGTACCTACATAAAGCCAGATGCACAAAGTGGAGCATGCATCTGGAGTTGGTTTGCAGTGACTGGAGGCCCTGGCATGCCCTTTCTCTCTGTATCTCGTCTCTTCTCTCTCTCTCTCTCTCTCTCTCTCTCTCTCTCTCTCTCTCTCTCTCTCTCTCTCTCTCTCTCTCTCTGCTTGCAAATAAATAAAAACATTTTTAAAATAATCCAGATGAAAATTTTTCAAAAAGATATTCACGTACTTACAAAAAAAATTTTTATGTAATTGCTTTTAGGCATACAACTCATTTCCTTTGCATAAACTTGAAAAACAACTGTAATTAACTGAGTGCTTCCAAAAAAAAAAAAAGAAGAAGAAGAAGAAGAATATTGTTCAGATAAAGCAGCAAGCAAGCTTCAAACAACACAAGCATTTCCAGAGTGGTCTGCTACTTTGGTCTGATACAGAAGTTGAAACTGAGGCCTGGCCTTGGGCTGGTTTCCTTTACCTGCATCTCAGTCTGAGTGCCCAAAAACCAGGGCCTCTGTGGGCAGGACAGCCTCTCTCCTGTCACGTGTGTCACTCGGGAGAGATGCAGGCCACATTTCAACAAGAGGCTGGCTGGCAGAACTGAAATGACTTTCAAAGGCATTCTGTGATGTTTCCTGGAGTCAAGGGTTTCTGCTGCTAAGAGGCCGCCAGTGCTGAGCATCTCCTGACCAGGGCCACAGGCTGTGCTCCCAGAAAAGGAGCTGGGGGAGATCACCCCAGCTTTGCAGCAGCAACATGGCAAAACCTTGAAGGAAAAGACATCACTCAGAGCCAGGAAGCCCTTCCTGTGGGAGCAGACTTCCCCTTTGGTGACCACACACACACACATCTGTCTCCCCTCTCCAACCCCTGCCTCCCCCATATACATCCACACACCTGGCTCTCTACAAAATCAGTAAATGCGGTGTTGACAAAATAAACTCCACATTCTTTCCATTATTATTATTGTTGTTGTTGTTGTTGTTGTTGTTGTTGTTGTTGTCTGTGGCTGTGGAGGTGGTAGCTGTTTTATTCTTACCCAGATCTCTTAAAGACTAAGGAAAAGTTCATGTCCCAGCTCTGGCTAACCTTTCCTACTGTTCTTTGGGATTCCTGGGAGCCCGCCAGACACACCTGAGCAGGTAAAAAAGCTACAAGTTCCCAGTTGGGCTTATTTGGTTTTACTGTATTTTAACCAAACCAGCAAAACTGGACTAGTTTTGTCCTAAATCCACGTGGCCTCTCTTCCCTGGAACCCGCACTTCCTTACCAGCACAGTTCTTGCATTTTCGAAACACAAAAATAATCACAAAAGATCATTCTTGGGTGGTTCCCATAGGCACTTAACAGATGAAAAGCAGCCAACAGGCTGAAGGGACCTCTCCCACCAAAACCTGCTTCTGAGCATTAGAAGAAACCCAGCACCCAGGAGCATGCAGTCCATGACAGGACCCGCTTCAAATCTATTCTACGCTCAGCCACAAACCCTATCTGCCCATTTCTCAGAAATGGGGTTTCACAGGATGCCTCCGACTGGGTGTGGCTTCTCCTCACACTTGGCCACAAGACACACAACCTTGCTGAACCATCAGGCTCTACCCTCTCACACCCCTGGGTGCCGTGTGGTAGAAACACCAGAGCTCCTACAGATTCCACACTTTCACTGGCAAGAGCCCTGCTGTGAATGAAGCAAGCCACATTCACCAGTGAAAGTAAACTGAAGAGGATCTCCAATGATCTTCCAAGTGGAGACAGATGTCTGCGATCATCTGGCAGGACGGGCCGGCTCTCAAGAGCTAACCTCATCCAGAACATGTAGGTTATCAATGGTGACTTCTGGATTCCTCATAAATTTGCAGTGTCCCCAACTGAAACTTACTTGTAACAAAACATCTTAACAACACCTTTGGCATAAATAATAATCTTTCCGTGAAAAAGATAATTTTCCATGGAAATCTGTTTCAAAGCAAGAGAAAAACCAATGATGGGGAAAATTATAATTCAGGGGTTCTAGGTTAAAAAGATCATTGAGGGGCTGGAGAGATGGCTCAGCAGTTAAGGCACTTGCCTCGAGTGCCCAAGGCCCTGGGTTCAATTCCCCAGTGCCCACATAGGTCAGACCCATAAGGTGGTGGCCCTGGTGCTCACTTCTCTCTCTCTCTCTCTCTCTCTCTCTCTCTCTCTCTCTCTCTCTCTCTCTCTCTCTCTGCTGGAAAATGAATTTTAAAAAAGACCATTGAGCTTAAAACTAAAACCTTGTAAGAAAATATATTCCTTTTCAAAATGTTCACATTTGTCCCTCTCTGGCATACAAATATTCCTAGTTTCTAACATTTTTTCCCCTAAAAGAAACAAAGGTTTCTGAGGTAGATTCCAATTAAAGATTACCTTGTGGTTTTAATTGAATCAACTCATGGCAAATGATAAGAGATTCTCAAAGAGTCTTGAGAGTCTTGAGGGTAGAGACTGATCAGCACCTAGATAGACATATAATTCCATCAAAACATTTCAGAGTCAAAACTAGAAAGCTATACTTAAGAGTTAAACCATTTTAATTCTTGCTGCAGAGGCTGACAGCAATGACAATTCTTAACATATATGCCCTGAACATGGGTGTACTCAATTTCATTACACAAATGCTAGTACGTGTAAAATCCCACATTAATCCCAGCACAAGAAGATGAGTGACTTCAATACCCCATCCCCACTAATCTACAGGGCGGCAAAAATAAAGTAAAATAAACTGAGAAGCATCTGGATTAAATGACATCATAAAACAAATGGCCCTAGCAGACATCTACAGAGTATTCCATCCAAATGCTGCCAAAAAGACTTTTTTTTTTCAGCAGCAAGCACTCAGAAGCACATGGAACTTCCTCTAAAATAGATCCTTAGGACAATCAGAGAGGTGACAAATAATGGGAAAAGAACAAGCCAACCCCCCCCCCAAAAAAAAAACTCAGTAAATGGAAAAAAATAATGAAGATCAGGGCAGAATTTAATGAAATAGACTTGAAAAAAAACAACCACTATGAAGAATCAATGAAACTAAGGCTTGATTCTTTGAAGGTTTAAGTAAGACTGATAAAACCTTAGCAAAACTAACCCAAAACAAAGACTCAATAAAATTAGAGATGAAAGGAGTACCATTTCAACAGATAACAATGAAACTCAGAAAAACATAAGGAAAAGACATTTGACAAAATCCAACATCCCTCCTTCATGATTAGCGTACTAAAGAAACTGAGAATGGAAGGAACATATCTTAGCATAATAAAAGCTATTTATGGCAAACCGATAGCCAACTGTATACTATGTGAAGGAATCAGAAGAAAAGGGTGTACCCCTTCTTCACTCTTATTCAATATAGCACTGGAAGTCTTAGAGCAATAAAGACAAGAGATGTGGATAAAACAGATACAAATAGGAAAGGAAGAAAGCAAAATATTATTTTCAGAAGATGTATCTCAATATTTAAGGGACCCTAAAGACTCCATCAGAGAACTGTGAGAGCTGATTAACACCTTCAGCAAATTAGCAGGAGAGAAAATTAACAGAGATCAGTAGCCTTCCTATATACCAATAAAAAAACATGGTAAGGGTGAAATGAAGGAAACAATCCCATTCACAATTACCTCAAAAAATACACACACACACACACCTTGAAATAAACCTAACAGAAGAAGTGAAACACTTCTACAATGAAAACTTCAAAACATTCCAGAGAAAAATTGAAGACGACACTAGGAAATGGAAAAACATTCAATGTTTGCAGATTGTAAGAATGGATATTAGGAATATGGATATCTTTCCAAAGCTATCTACAGAATGAATGTAGTCTCCATCAAAATTGCAACAGAATTCTTCTATGAAAATACATCCTAAATTCATTTGGAAGCACACACACACACACACACACACACACACACACACACACACACACACACACTTCTCAAATAGCCAAAGCAATTCTAAGCAATAAAGAAATAAGGCTGGAGGTACCATTATACCTGATTTTAAGGTATATTATAGAACCATAGTAACAAAACCAGCAGGTATTGTACAAAAAGATCAAACAGAATAGAGGGCCTATATATAAACCTAGGCAACTACAGACATCTGATTTTTGACAAAAAAAAATTCACTGGAGAAAAGACAGCCTCTTTAACAAAGGGTGTTAATGGTATTAGGGAAAGTAGATATCTATATGTGGGAGAATGAAACTAGACCCTTCTCTCTCGACATGTATAAGAACTCCAAACACATCAAAGACCTTCATGTCAGACCTGAAATTATGAAGTGTCTAGGGAAAACATTTCAACATAAAAGTGTAGGCGAGGACTTTCAGTTGCTCAGGAAATGAGGCCACTAATCAACCAATGGCTCTTCATGAAACAAAGCTTTAACATAGCAAATACTGTTCATCAAACCAACAAGAATGCCCACAGAATGGGAGAAAATTCTTGGCCAGCTATATATCTCACAGAGGGTCAATATCTAACGATAACTAAAAAACTGATTAATAAGAAATCAAACAATCCAATTTGAAAAATGGCTATAGAACTGAATCAAAAGCTCTCAAAAGAAGAAATAATGGCAAATAAATACTTTCTTAAATGTTCAACATCTTTAGCCATAAGGGAAATGCAAATTAAAAACTACTTTGAGGTTTCACCTCCCTCTGGTCAGAATGACTAGCATCATGGAACCAAATGGCAATAAATGTTGGTGAGGGTGTGGGGAAAGAGAAGGAGCCCTTTCCCATTTTTTGGTGGGAATGTAAGCTGGTACAGACAATGTGGAAATCGGTGTGGAGGTTCCTGAGACAGCTAAAAATAGATCTACCATATGACCAGCTCAATGGCTCCTGAGCGTATCCCCTAAGGACTCTACTCATTCACTACTATAGATACTTGCCCATTCATGTTGATATTGCTAGGAGATGGAACCAGCTTAGATGCCCTTCAACTGAGGAAGGAGAACGGAGATGTGGGGTGTTTACACAGTGGAATCTTATTCAACTGTAAAGAACAACGAAATTACAAAAATGTGCAGCTAAGTGGATCTGGAAAACACTGTAAAAAGTGAGGTAACCTGGGCTCAGGAAGTCAACCTCCATGTGTTGTTCTCTCTCTCACATGCGAATTCTAGCTGCAAATTTTTATAGGTCTGTCTGTAAGTTGGCAAGTTAGTAGTAGAGGCCAGGGAACTAGGAAGGAGCCGTGAAAGAATGGGGGGGTGCTTAAGGGGAAGACATAAAAGATATGTAAGTAGATGGGCAGAAAACTGAAGATGGAATAGTGTATGTTGGGTCAGGAGAGGGTAATGGAGGGGAGGAGGGTCCATCAAAATTAAAAGATCATGGAGGGTTGAAGAGATGGCTTAAGCGGTTAAGGCGTTTGCCTGCAATGCAAACCTGAAAAAGGACCTGAGTTCGATTCCCCAGTGCCCATGTAAAGCCAGAAGATCATGGATAAGCCATATAGAATAAGTTATAAGCCATATAATAGTTACATTATAAATAAGCCATAGAGAAACCTACTTCACTAGTTAAAAAAAAAGTCAGGATTGGAGAGATGGCTCAGCAGTTAAGCACTTGCCTCCAGAGCCTACGGACCTGGGTTCAATTCCCCAGGACCCAAGTAAACCAGATGCACAAAGTGGTGCATGCATCTGGAGTTTGTTTGCAGTGGCTGGAGGCCCTGGCATGCCCATTCTCTCATATATGTATATATACATAAATTTTGGCAAAAGTACCCTATAGGGGTGGATAATTCTGTGCTCAGAAGCCATAGGTTGTTACAGAAAAATTTCAGTGCCGGGGGTAGGATACCTCCCAGTAAGTTGTTGGTCAAAGAGGTCCCTGATGCCCTCAAAACAAACTAGACTGTTGCCAAGGCTCTTGTTGCCCACCAGAACTAGATGATGAGACCCTATTGTTGAAGACAGCATGTGCTTAGGCTGCAGGACACTAAGAAATCAAGCTGAGCTGGAACTCTGTTGACTAGCTGTCAGGATGCTGGAAAGTTCTATGCAGCCTGGGGAGGGGGGACTGGTAAGAGCCATCAACCAACTTAACAAGCAGCAGACTCTGCAAGCAACATGGCTAGCCAGCCAGGCTAAATGTGCCAGATGGTGCAAGGAGGCCATGTCTGTGACGAGGGAAATGCACTGCTCTCTGGTTGGATCTGAGGCCAGCTCGGAGGGGAGGGAATCCATGCCTGGTACAGAAAATCTAGTCAAAAGCCTATGGCTGGAGAGGTCATAAGCTCTAGTGGGGAAGCTGCCACTGTTATTTGGCTAAACGGAGATATATGTCTACCAAACTTCCCTCTAAATATTCATGCTTATGTGCACATATGAAGGCTACTCTACCCTCACTTTTGGTTAGAAATGCTTCTCTTTTCAGATGATGCTAACTCCTGGAGACACTCAAGGTGCTGAGATGTGACAGTGTTCGTCACTAAGTGAGACCTCTCTAGAACACTCTCCAAGGCTCAGTGTTGCTGTGGAAGAGCCAAAGGAGGGGGATGAGCACTTTGGAATCCTGGCTTCCAGACACAATGTGGCCATTGTGTTTATGACCTCACGGTGGCTGATGCTATCTACACAAGACCTGCAGGACACGAGAACAAAATAACAATAAAAAGATGGCGTTACAGATGGCATTACAATGGAAGAGAGAGTAGTTGGCAAGCAGAAATCCAGAGCAAGGGGTACTGCAGAGGAGGGGGTGGGGTGGCGTTGTGATCAGAGTACACTGTGCATATGGATGGAAGTTGTCAATAAAGAGTTAAAAGAGAGGCTGGAGAGATAGCTAAGTGGTTAAAGGTGCTTGCTTGAAAGTCTGAAAGCTTGGGTTCATTCCCTAGGATCCACGTAAAGCCAGATGCACAAAGTGGTACATGCATCTGGAGTTTGTTTGCAGGGGCAAGATACCCTGGCACACCCATTCTCTCTCCCCTTGCAAATAAGTAAACAGAACTTAAAAAAAAAACACTTAAAAGAAGAGAAATGGATGGGGGTGCCATTTGGCACATTCACTTCATAAATGGAGGTGAACTGCAGTGAGGTGTTTGGGTCATGTGCCTGAGAGCACCGGGGCTCAGAGGGCAAATCTGACCTGGAGACATTGACTTGCAAGTCCTCGGTGCATCCATGGTTAGCTGCAGCTTAGGATGAGGCATGGAACAGGAGGAGGAGGAGATCTACGGACCGCCCAGCACAGAGACTGTGAAGATGAGAATGCAAGATGGAGCTGGAGCAGAGGTTGGGAGGGAGCCCGGAAAGGAACTGGGGAAGGTGTGTTTTTCTATAATCTGACTATGTTTACATGCTGATGAACAAGTCATGAGCACTGAAGGGGAAGTAAGATGCAATGGGGGAGGTGGGACCCCTGCACACACTGCCTCAGAGCAAAGAACTCAAGAGAACCAAGAGGGAAGGACACATGCTGGTAAGAGGGTGGTGACAGGAGGGAGGCTCCGGTGACCTTGCCACCCGTCTGCCATTTGTGTGGGCATTGTGCAAGTGACTGACAGACGAGGCCAGAGCTGTGGGTGGAGTCTTTTGCGTGAGGCTCTCTGCAGAGAGGAAGGAAGTCCCTGACCTTGATCTCCTCAACACCAGCTCCACCCTTGGTCTTGTGGCCATGTGTGAGTGGCCCCACATTCTCAAGGGCTTTTAAGTTATCCAGGAGCAGCGCCTTCCAAGCTAGCCAAGGGGCTTCCAGCGCGGTCCAGGAGATACCACTACAGTCCTGGGAGATCTGGCTGGCCAAATAAACTTAGTGCAGATAACGGTTTCCAAAGTTCAAGGACATACACGTGCTTTGCTTCATCAGAATACGAAGTAGCAGCACAGGACGAAGTGTTAAACTTCAGTTCTTTGAAAAACAATTCTTTGGTTTTGTTTTTTCTTTTCTTTTTCTTTTTTTTAACCAGCCAAAAGGTTCACTACCTCAAATGGGTGCAGCCTCGAGGTTACCTTTCGATGACACTGGGCTTCTATTTTTGTGCCCTGTTAATGATGCGGGCGAGGAATAAAGTGTCACCTACACAACCGAAATGTAGATGTGGAAAGGTACCTGTGCCTGGTATGAAATGTGACAAGTAGAAGAAGTCCTGGGTAACAGAGCTCAACTCTGCCAAGATCTTGTGTGTGACTCTGTGTAATCTTGTGTATATCAAGGCCTCAACTCTTTCAACCTAAAAATGGTGTCACCACGACTGTCCGCCACACAGGATCACTGGGAAAGGACGCTGACGTGATGTTATAAGCATCCTTATGTTTTATTTAGCGTAGGAAACAACCCGTATTGGATTTCTTGGGTTATGAAGTGCTGCTACAAATTTTTACGTTTTTACAGGTCATTACAGGGCTTCACTTCAATATATAGAAAATAGAATGAGAAAGAAGAGTTTGGGCTGGAGACAGATGGCTCAGCTATTAAAGGCACTTGCCTACAAATCCTGATGGCCTGGGTTTGATTCCCTAGCACCCATGGAAAGCCAGACGCACAAAGTGGCACATGCATCTGGACTTTTGTTTTCAGGGTCAATAGGTCCTGGCACGCCCATTCTCATTCTCTCATTCTCTCTCTCTCTCTCTCTGTCTCTGTCTCTCTCTCTCTCTCCCCTTGCAAATAAATAAAAATTTTGAAAAAGAAGAGTTTGACTAACTTTCTTAGAAGTCAACATACATACAGCACATACAGTTCAGATCATTTCTCTTGCATTTCGTATTCTCTATGAGAACACACAGTATAATTTGTGATTTCATCAACTACATGTATGTTGACTTTTCAGGTCCACAGAGCATACAGAAATAACAGTGTTGAAAGTATTCTCGTTCCTTGAATAGACTTCCTGAATTCTCTGAATCTCAATGTCTGTCAAGTGTCTCTGATGTCAGAGTCACTGTCACCTGAGTAACAGACAGAATGTCCCAAGACTCTGAGAGGAAAGCCTTGATGTTCTTGTTCTGTCCTTCTCAAATGGCTAATATCTTTAAACGTGTCCATCATCTATCTAGCAGAGAAATGCAAATTAAAACTACCGTGAGGAGCTGGAGAGATGGCTCAGCAGTTAAGGAGCTTGCCTCAAAGCCTAACGACCCCGGGGTTCGATTCCCTAGTACCCACATAAAGCCAGATGCACATGGAGCATTCGTCTTGTCTCTGTCTGTCTTTCTTCTATCTTTGTCTGCTTACAAATAAATAGAATATTTAAAAAAACTAACTTGAGATTCCACCTCACTCTGGTCAGAATGATTAGCATCAAAAACATTAAAATTGAAAATTAAAATCATAACAAATGCTGTTGAGTATGTGGGCAAAGAGGGACCCTTACTCACTATTGGTAATGTAAGCTAGTGCAGCAATTATGGAAATCTTTGTCTTTCTCAAAAAGTTAAAAATAGACCTACCACTCTTGAACATATACCCTAAGGACTACACTTTACTATAGACAGAGTTGCTCAGCTATGTTTATCACTGATCTATTCACAACAACTAGGAAATGGAATCAGTCTAGATGCTCACCAACTCATGAATGGATTATATGATTATATGTCATACACACACACACACACACACACACACACACACACAATGGGAGTTTTACTCAGCTGTAAATAAAAATGAAATTTGCAGAGACATGAATGAAACTGAAAAATATCATACTGAATGTGTCAACTGTCCCCATAAACTCATTTTTTGTACTCTTATTCCCTAGCTGGTGGCAATTTGGGAAGTGGAGCCTTGCTAGAGGAGGTGTGTTCTTGGAACAGGCTGAGGGGTGTTACAGCCAGCTCCCTCTTGCCAGAGCTCAGCTCACTCTCCTGCTGCTGTTGTCCACCTGCTGTGGTAGAGGTGTTGTCCAGCCTCTGCTCATGCCATCATTTCCCCTGCCATCATGGAGCTTCCCCTGGAGTCTGTGAACCAGAATGAACCCATTTCTCCCACCAGCTGTCTTTGGTTGGGTTCTTTGTCACAGCAAAGAGAAAGCTGATGCAATGGTCAGAGTTCACAAAGGCCCCCAAATAATACTGGCTAGTGCCCTTGGTTACTCTCCAAATGTGAAGTCACCACATGCTTCGATTGCTGAATATAAAGAAACCAAGCTGGACTGAGCTGGAAGCTTCCTCCCTGCCGGGCTAGCTTTCTTCATGCCAGACGGTGTTT
Organism: Zapus hudsonius; assembly: GCA_004024765.1. Classification (NCBI taxonomy): domain Eukaryota; kingdom Metazoa; phylum Chordata; class Mammalia; order Rodentia; family Dipodidae; genus Zapus; species Zapus hudsonius. The sequence goes on from PVHP010012776.1 coordinate 27,980, forward strand.
TGCAAGCCTCTGGGGAGAAAAATCACCAACAATCCTACCCAGCTGTGGACCCTGTGTACTCCACAACCAACCTGCAAGGCAAAATGTGTCCATGGGTCTAATAGTGGCATCAAAGTTATGGGAGAAACCAACTGCTCTCCAGTTGGATATGAGGCCCACTCCACAAGAGGGAAACCATGTCTGGTACTATAAATCTGACCCAAAGTCTGAGGCTGGGGACTTAGGCCCCAGGTGGGGAACCCAATCAATCATATGGTGGTGCTAATCAGACAGCATGTCCAACAGCCTTCTGGAGATCTATGTCTTCTCCCACAGACTGCACTGCTCACAGTCTGGAACACAGAAGTTTCTTTATGAAAAGGACAGAGGTCAACACAGCTGACAAAATGACCAAGCAGAAGCAACCAGTGTGTGCTCAGCCCTAAACATGACATCTAAATCACACCCTCCAAGGCTTGGGGACCTTGGAAGAGGGGGTGGAGAGAATGTTTAAGAATGGGCAAAATGGGAAGTAGGGCTGCAGAATGCTGTCTTCTGATATAAAAATCTGCCACGTTCATGAACTCACAGCACATACAGTGTCCATGAACAAGATGGAGCCCGTCAGAATTTCATCACAGATGAGGGAACAATCCGTGAGACCAGAATCAAAAGGGACAACTGATAGCTGCTGGGGGGTGGGGGGATCATGTCCTTTAATAGTGTGACCACTGCTGGGGTGCTCATCCTCTAGGAAATAGCCCCCCAGCCATGATAGCGCAGGTGACCCTAATTGAAGTTTTAAATCAGGGCTTGGGGGAGGGGGATGGATAGCCTGCCAGCCTGGATTCAATTTCCCAGTACCCACTGAAAGCTAGATGTATAAACTGTAATTCTTTTGCAGCAGCAAGAGGACCTGGTGTGCCACATTCTCTCTCTCTCTCTCTCTCTCTCTCTCTCTCTCTCTCTCTCTCTCTCTCTCTCTCTCTCGTTCCCTCCCTCCCCTGACATAAATAAAAATAAAAATAAATTTTAATTCAGTGGGTCAAAAATGCATGCAAGGCTGGGCATGGTGGCACATGCCTTTAATCCCAGCACTTGGGAGGCAGAGGCAGGAGGATCGCTTTGAGTTCAAGGCCAGCCTGAGACTACAGAGTGATTTCCAGGTTGACCTGGACTAGAGACAGACCCTACCTCTAAAACCTTAAAAAAAAATTAAAAAATGCACCCAGGTCCTGGATCATTACAGGCTGTTTAGGAGGGGGTCTAATGGGAAGAAAAGGGGGTTTTCATAGTAACGGGCAGCGTGGAATCAAAAGCACTGTACACATCTCTGAAAGTGTTTACAGTTTACGGAAAAAGAATGCTAGAAGATGTTACTATACCTTTCATGTAGAAATATGGAAATAAGGTGCCTGCCAATGAGATTGTCTTTTTTTTTCTTTTCCAAAAGCAGGTGACAGTCACTCTGGACACTTTGGCAACTGCTGAGCAGTGGATGCCCCTCAACTCTAGATAGGAATTCTTGAAAACTCTCTTCAGTCACTTCTTTCTTAGCACCTACTCGAGACAAGTGAGGGTACACTTCTACTCTGATGAGAGAAAAAAAAACCCAACTGACTCAGAGAATAAACAAGAGGGCTAGGGAGATGGCTCCAGAAGTTAAGGAACTTTCCTATGAAGCCTAAAGACCTGGGTTCAATTCCCCAGTAACCCACCTTAAAGCCAGATGCACAAAGTGGAGCATGTGTCTGGAGTTCATTTGCAGTGGCTACAGGCCCTGTGGTGCCCATTCTCATTCATATTCTCTCTCTCTCTTTCTCTCTCTCTCTCTCTCCTTGCAAGTAAATTGATCACATTTTTAAAAGAATAAAAAAGAATACTGATAATCTAACTGCACAGTCAAACTGAGGGGAAAAAGTACCCACCAAATAACCAAGGCTACAAAAGCATGACAATTGAAATTTTCACATCACTGCTTTGCAGCTAACAAAATACTTTTATAGGCACTCAGGGAGTTCAGTGTCACTCTTTCTAACCAAAAGGGTGTGTAGGGCAAGAGGAAACACTCCAGCTCACAAAAGCGCACAATGGCTGGACAAAAGACCAGCCGGTGAGCTCACTATCATTTGGGGTCTTGGATCATTACAGGCTGGCCTGTGAGCTCATCACGAGTGGTCCTGGAGCATTACAGGCTGGTCTTTCCTTCCTGTCTAAATCCCCAGCACCAACGGGCAAATGTAAGAAAGTGGTCAATATGTGATCTTCTCTGAGTAAATGGCATTTTATTGCATATAGGGTGTGTCATCTGAATTAAGATAAGGTGGTTAAAGAAAATGGATGCACTTGTTTCTGCAAAAGTTGAAAGATTCAATCCCTCTCTCCAAGAACAGTGCTTGAGCTGCTGACAAATCAGTTCCTGGCAAAAGTGATTTTTTTTCAAGGAGGGTCTTTCTCCACACCACAGAATATCACAACTAGACAGCTCTCCTCTCAGGAGCCAGCAAACAGTGGCTGCAGAGAGACAATCTAGGCAGAATAAAGCTCCAAATAGCCAAGCAAGGTACTTGTTTTAAAAATATCTTTATTGTCAATATTTAGATACATTGTATGAACAAATCTTGGGATGGTACCTCTACTTCCCTCCTCTCTGTTCCCAACCCCTTGGGGGCCCTCCTCGGTGGACATACTGGATTAGTCCCTAGGTTATGAATTGCACTAGAGGTAGACAGTTCTTTTTTCTCCTTTGTGTGTTGTTGCCGAGGAGGGCCATGTCTCTGGATATTCTCCCCCACCATGGTTCTTACAATCTTTCCACCCTCTCTTCCGCTCAGTTCCCTGAGTCATGGTGGGTGAGTTTTAAGTCTGCAAGGTGCTTTTTGATATTTGACAAATCATATATTTCTACTTTTCCTGGATCCAAAAGTACATCCATGTGGCATAACAATTAGCACCCAGAGAAGGTCACCATCTTCACATATAAAATCCATTTTTGCAAATCTGATGAGAAGTATTCCCCTTCTTTGATATTTCATAGCCCTCAAGCAAGGGACAGTTGGGCTCTTTGAAGGAAAAAAAATGAATAGGATGAATTTAAATTTAGCCCTACATGACCCCCCATCTCCAAGCCATAGGACCATCAGCCGTATGTCACCTGCAGGGTTCAAGGACTGATGGCTCCCTCATATCTAAGAGCTCAGAGGAGGGCCTCTGGGGCTTGAACATATGAGAAAGGTCTTACCAGCTGTTTTGAGCTTTGGCTAAACCTTTCGATCTCCCTGGCTGCTTAGGAAAGCCCAAGGCATCCTGACTTCATAGGAGGCCGCACATTGATGCACTGGAACCCAGGTGAGTCCAGAGTGCCCTCAAACGACCCAGTTAAAGATGCAATGTTTTCCTCCTCTGCTTCTTTACCTGATAGAATGTGTGGATGGGACCAGAAAAGTATACAATAGAGCTAAGACTGCCTGCTGGCCACCAGGTTCTATTCCCTGGTGATCAGACCCCTCTCAATTTTGTCTGCAGGCCTGGAGGGGTTCCTAGTACATTTGTATGAGCAACTCCTTCTGAATATTAAGTGTTACGGCACACCTGGATGGATATAAGGCACACCGAATCACAGAAAAATCTCAAAGCCATTATGATTATGGCGGAGACGACTGCAAAGTCACCTCCCACCCAGCACCCCTTCCCACGCGTCCTCAGAATTCTCCAGGAAAGATGTGGTCTCGTAGGCCTTCCAGCCAGCCACATTCTTGTTCACCTCCACACCTCAGCTCAGGCTCTCCCTACATCCCACCCCTGCTGCAGCACAAACACCTTTCACGGGCCAAACCTCGGACAGCAGGTGCTGGAAAAGACAGGCTCCATATAGGCGCGAGATCTGACTGATGTCCACAACTTACTTGTTTAGGTGAGCCTGGTTACCAAGGTACAATATCATACTTCCAGAAAAATCCACTCATGACGGATTTTATAAAGCAAACTTACATTGGACCCACCACCCAGGTCAAGGAGCAACTAGTGCAACCCAGGAATCCTCTTGGGCTCCCTCTCAATCACCAGCTCCAAATGTAACCCATTCTGACTTTTTTCACCTCAAATTATCCCGCTTTTGAAGTTTGTCTAAATGGAATATTGAGTGTTCAGGTTTTTTTCTTTCCCTCAACAGCATGCTGAGCTACTCATTTTGCCTGACTTTTCTTTCCCCTCCCTTCCTCCTTCCTTCTCTCTCCTTCCCTTTCTTTCTTTCCTCTTCCTTTCCATTATATCATGTGGTACTTTATTAGCTGGATAACTGGGTTGTTTGTTCCTAATTTGGGGCTATTACACTTATAAGCGCTCCTGTTCATGTCTTTCTACACACACGTCTATTGGGTCCAAGACACTCCACGGATGTGAGTTTAGGCAAACAGCCATTCTACAAAGCAGATTCCCAAACAGAACTCCACATAACCAGATACTTATTTAAAGAAAAAAAAGAGCAAGGGCTGGAAAGATAGCTTAGTGGTTAAGGCGTTTGCCTGCAAAGCAGAAGGACCCAAGTTTGATTCGCCAGGAACCACGTAAAGCCAGATGCACAAGGTGGCACATGTGTCTGGAATTTGTTTGCAGTGGCTGGAGGTCCTGGAGCACCCATTCTCTCTCTCTCTCTCCTCTCTCCTCGCTCCTCTCTCTCCTTCCCTCAAATAAATAAACTGTTTTTTTTTAAAAAGAGCAATACAGTACAGTGGGAAAAGATTATATTTTCAAATAAATGGTTCTGAATTCAGACATTTATATGAGTAGAAATAATTGACCCCATCTCATACCCTACTTAAAAATAAAATGATAGACTTGAAGATCTATCATATTTTACTGTGAAAAGTAAGACAAAAGCTCCAGAAGTTAGTTAAACAGGACACAAAAACAACCACAGAGGGCTGAGAAGTTGGCTCAGTGCCACAGGTACTTGCCTGTGGACCTGGGTTCAATTCCCCAGCCACCCATGTAAAACAGACACAGAAAGTACCACAAACATCTGGTGTTTGTTTGCAAGACAACCTGAAGTACCCCACATACACAAAATTTAAAAAATGTAAATATCCATAAATGAAATTATATTTATTAATATTAAGAACTTCTATCTATTACAGGATACCCTTTCAGGCAGTGAAGGGCAAGTAATATTCAGAAGATGACATTTTCAGATCTGTATTGCACAAAAGACAGCCAGAAAATATGACAAGGCCATATAAATCAATTTAAAAAAAACAAAAAACAATTTCTCAGGGCTGGAGAGATGGCTCAGCAGTTAAGTTGCTTACTTCCAAAGCCTCATGACCAGGGTTTGAGTCCCCAGGACCCACATAAAGCCAGATGCACAAAGTGGTGCATGCATCTGGAGTTGATTTGCAGTGGCTGGAGGCCCAGGTGCGCACATTCTCTCTCTCTCTCTACTCTCTGTCTCTGGTCTCTGTCTGTCTCCTTTGCAAATAAATAAAATATTGAAAAAAGACTCAAACAGGCATTTTTCAAGAAAAAAATAACAACCAAATGGCCAAGAAACATACGAAAGGGTGCTCAGTATCATCAGTTACCAGGGAAATTTAACCAAAAAGGCACAGTAGGATCTCATTTATCACACAACCATCACGGTGGTTTCGTTAACCATCAGTAAACAAAACAAAATACATTTGTACATTTAGAGCAATTAGAATTCGCACAAGCTGGTGAACATAGAAACTCCTTTAACCAGTTGGGGAAATTGCTTGACAGTGTCTATTAAAGTGAATATAAACATATTCTAACATTATCTAACGGTATTTTAATGTCTAAAATATTATTTATGAGACTGTATATAAACCAGTGAAAGCCTTCAAATAGCATACAGATTGTTTTAACAAACCACCAAATACTCCAAAGGTAAAATCAATCCTCAGTATTAATATCTCACGAGATAGTCTCTCAGCTCCCATACAAAAACACCTGAATGATTCTGTCAGCACTTAGTATAAGTTTCTAGCACAGCTCAAGGAAGGAGGGGGTCTAAGCAACTCACTTATTTTCTTTAAGTGCGAACATTCAATCATGAAATAATTTGAAAAATTACATGTACTATGACCACAGGATACCAGAGTTCAGAAGGAAATGAGAAATACAAGGTAGCAGAGAACTATGGGGACAGTCATACAAGCTTGTGATTCTAACGGTGGCTGTAAATGGGGTCATTTATCCCTCTGTGGCCTAATTGGTCAAAGGCAATCGAGGCTTCATCAGCAATGCTCAGACAAACCAGCCAAGTCCTTTCTGAGCCATTTTCAACTTAGACAGCAGACACCTGCTACCCATCAGTCTCTCTGAGACAGACAGGGCTCATGTCACCCAAGCACTCGATTCGGTTAGCCCTGGACTTTGACTATTTATAAACAGAGAATGTGCACACATGAGGAGTGTGTACACATGCAGCTGTCTATGGCAATAAAGAAAGTCATTAAAATAGCTTCTGTAAGACTGTCTCTTTTGCTACGAATACCCACATACTGAAGGATTACATAATATTTCCAATTCTGTTATGCTAATATGCAAATAAATGAATTCAACCATAGCAGGAGCTAAATATACTTATCAGTATGGCCTTGTCTATCCCCAGCTACAAAAGAACATCGCGTGATCTGTCTCCATTCTGAAAAGCCCATGAATCTACACCGTTAATTACTTTTAAACCCGCTGTGCTGCTTAGTTTCTGGGATGTTCTTATCTGTCACCTTAGTATATACTCCAAGAAAATGCTTGACCTCTGACTTCATTGTCAAAGAGTGAGCTTTGTGGGTCATATGGCACCAAGAGCATAATAGCCAGGTATGGTGGTGTGACCCAGGTGTCCCCATAAACTGTGTGTTCTGAGTGTTGGTCCCCAGCTGGTGGCAGTTTGGGAATCGGAACCTTGTTGGAGGTGTGTTGTTGGGGGCGGGCTTCTGGGGTTCTAGCCAGCTTCCCCTTGCCAGTGTTGGGCACACTCTCCTGCTGCTGGTGTCCCCCTGATGTTGGCCAGGAGGTGATGTCCAGCCTCTGCTCATGCTGTCATTTTCCCTACCATCATGGAGCTTCCCCTCGAGTCTGAAAGCCAGAATAAAACCCTTTCCTCCACCAGCTGCTTCTGGTTGGGTGCTCTGTGCCAGCAGAGAGAAGCTGTTGTTAGGTACATATGACTTCATATCATGATTTAGCTACAAGAAGCCAAACTCTTCTCATTAGAAATCTGTCGTCATTTCAAGACTAACAGGAACTTGTAAGATTAAGGAGACAGAATGGCCAAGGACTTCCAAGACAACCAAAGTTGATCTGAATTTTGGCTTTGCCCCCATCTCAGCTCTGAGGGCTGGCTTGAAATTTCTCAGAGCTTATGGATAGGTTTCCTTGCCCGTAAAGAGAATGACCATGGCCGCTTGCAGGGTCCCATGTATGAAATGACAAGCATAAAACCCAGTCTCTTCCTCACCCAATCCTTTGCAACAAAGGACGGAATTTCCAGCAGTATATGACAAAATATGCTGAGGGAATTATATTCCCATTCCTTTTTATTTTGTATGCAGAGAGGGACAGAGAGAAGAGAAACAGAGAGAGAGAGAGAGAGAGAGAGAGAGAGAGAGAGAGAGAGAGAGAGAGAAGAATGGGCACACCAGGGCTTGTAGCAACTGCTAGCAAACTCCAGATGCATCCACCACCTTGCGCATCAGGCTTTATGTGGGCACTGGGGAATCGAACCCAGGTTGTTACGACTTTGCAGGCAAGTGCCTTAACTACTGAGCCATCTCACCAGCTTTCATTTGAAAACTTGTAGAATAATTCTGCAAGTAATGAAATTCCTGGACCTAATGTTCCTAATGTGCTTTTTGTCATAGTCAGCCACAAGCCTCTGGGATGAACCTCCAAACCAGGCACAGTTATGGGAGGAAAGGATTTATTGAAGTTACAGATCCAGGGGAAGTTCCATAATGGAGAAAGAGGCTGACCCCCTCTCACAGGTCCAAGCAGAGACAGAAACCCATCACACACACACACACACACACACACACACACACACACACACAGAGAGAGAGAGAGAGAGAGAGAGAGAGCAGCAAACAGTAAGCACTGCAGCGCTCAGACCATTCTTTGCATATCTCTGGCTGGAATTCCAGATCAGCCCCAGAAACACCTTAGAGCTGCAGCCTAGGAGCCCAGCAGGCCAAGGTGACCCCTCCTTCAGCCATGGTTGGAGACAAATGACAAGCTTTAATAAATTCTTAAACCTATTGGGGGACATCCATCCAAATTAGCACAACTCCCCTTTGTTTGTTTGCAAAATTAAGCACATGAAATGAATGTCTTTTTGAAGAACACAGCCCATGAATTTTTACATTTATTCCAGTCAGAACCAGTTGGAGTTAAATCTAAATAGCATCCTCATCAATGTGGGAAGATGTGTGGTCATTCATCAGGACCTTCCTCCATTACGTCTGCTGCACAATGTGTGTTTCCACAAGACACCAGGCCAGGGATGTGCATGAGCCAGAGGTGAGTAGATCCGAGGCAGAAGGAAGAGAGAGGGCTACAAGAGGCGAAAGGAAACACTTCATTCCAATTGGGAGGTGATGAACAGGAAGAGGAAGGGAGAGATGCCTTCCCCGTGGAAGAGACAGAGGCGATGAGCATACAGCAAAGCTTCATTCAGCAGAGAAGGCCATCCCATGGGGCTGCCGTAGAGTAGCATGTCATGGAGCTTGTATAAGATTTTAAGTAGGGGACGCTATCGCTGATCATCCAAACTGGGTCACTTTTGAGAGAGAACGGAGGGAGGCACCATTAATGATCTGGTCATGACGTAAGATACACACCTAGATTTCCTTGAGCCAGTCAAGACAGAGGGGTGTGTGGCTACAGCAGCAGGCTCAGAGAGGCACCTGAGGGATTCACTCTTGAGACCATCAGCGGCTTGGATCTGGGGAGTTGGGGGCGCATTTTCCACATATTTCGAAAGAGAAATCTTTCATTGTTACTAAAGGAGTCAGCTGATCTCAGGAGGCCCTCCAGAGAGAAGCAAGCGGAAGAGGAAAGACACACTGGATGATGCCCATGGAGTGCTCCCTGCTCATCAGCTCAGTGAATCTTTTGATATCATTTTATTTTTCTGGGTGCACGCTTGTGTGTGTGTATGGGCGCACCAGGGTCTCTCGCCTCTTTAAATGACTTGCCCAAGGCTACATAAAGAACACAGCCTAATGGTAATCTAAGCAGCTAACTGGAGACTCTCAAATTCATCATTATTTTGCCACCTGAACAATCCCGACCAGCACCACGCGGCCAGGGTACAACCCTCTACACCCCAGGAAACACAATTGACACAATTACCTCACATTTTACCTAAGTGACCCTGCCACAGCCAAGGGCCAGAAGGCTCAGATGCCCTGGGGTGCAGAGGAGCCAAGTGTCCTGTATCACTGTCATTGACGCCCAATGCCATTAATAAATACTTTGTCAACTCTAAAGCTATTCTGACACAAGGGAAAATAATTCCACTACAAGGTCTCCAGTAGCTCTAACTTGACTTTAGATCATGCTCATTTTAAAAAATTAACTTATTTTCAAGCAGACAAAAGGGGGAGGGGAGGGAAAGAATGGCATGCCAGGATCTCCTGCTACTGCAAACTAACTTCAGACGCATGTGTCGCTTTGTGTATCTGGGCTTTACTAGACACTTGGGTAATGAAACCTAGGATGGCAGGCTTCCGTGGCATGTGCCTTTAACCACTGAGCCATCTTCCCACACTCTTATACTAAGTATAACCCTCCTGATTCATTATTAGCAGTAGGAAAAAAAGAAAGTTATTCAGTCAGTTTGCAAACACACTTCAGACCCTGTGTGGCACTCTGGTGAAAACACCTAAATCCCACTAATAAAAGTTATCAGCTAGCTACATGAATCCAGAGATCTGTCACGGATATTAGTATGCAAAGGAAACATTTATTTTTGGACATATATGTATGAAGTCAAAAGAGAAGCTATGAATGTTCATACTTGTATCTGCCTTTTGTAACTATAACTCATGAATATTTGTTGACTATTCAGATGTGGATAACTTAAGCATGAAACCCAAACAGTGTAGTTCAGACTCCTTGCAGAGAACACAAGAACGGTAAAAGGAAGTGAATCCATTTTGGAGAAAACATTCTAAGAAAATAACTTCAATGAATGATATCAGCAATCAATGAAACAATTTCCCATTAGCTATCTTTCTGAATTTGATTTTAAAAATGCATATCAGGGTTGGAGAGATTGCTCAGTGGTTAAGGCCTTTGCCTACGAAGCAAGAGGACCCGAGTTCAATTCCCCAGTCCCCACGTAACGCCAGATGCACAAGGTGGCTCACGTGTCTGGAGTTCGTTTGCAGTGGCTGGAGGCCCTAGTGTGCTCATTCTCTCTCTCTCCTCTCTCTCATAAATAAATATAAAGAAAAATATTTTTAAAATAAACTTTAAAAAATGCAAATCAAACTCAACTATTGGGGGAGTTGGGAAACAGAAAAGGGAAATTTTGAGTGTATGAAAATTAATGCAATCTGATTGCTTTGGGCAACCGAATTATACGAGAGCTCTCTCTGAATGGACTAAACCAGCAGCCGTGCTCTGAACTCTCCACGGTTCTCTGGAGTCTGCAATGCATTCGTGCAGAGTGAAGTGCAGAGCTGCTATTGGCTGTGAAGAGTTTGCTGCCCTAAATGATCCGTTAGGATCTGTCTTGGTGATCCACTTCCTGTCTGTTTAATGGTTATGTGCCCACACATCTACTCAGCATACTTGGTTTCTCTCCATTTCAAAAAAAAAAAAGTAAAATCAAATGTAGATTTTTTTTAAGACCCAGTTCAATAATGGTTACTGAGTTTTTAATGTCTATACAGATCAGATGTATCAATATAGACTAGTTTTTCGAGGTAGGGTCTCACTCTAGCCCAGGCTGACCTGGAACTCACTCTTTAGTCCCAGGCTGGCCTTGTACTCACAGCGATCCTCCTACCTCTGCCTCCCGAGAGCTGGATTTAAAGGCGTGCACCACCACGCCCAGCTTAGACTAGTTTTTGCTTACAAAGAGACCACATTATTTAAGCCATGAGACAATATAATATTCATATGCACTTTTCTTTTTCACTTTGACTATGTGTAACAGATATAAAAAGCCTGGCTTTCTCCATGTTGAGGAGCTCCGAGTTAAGGCAGAGAGGTTTATATATTGGTAGAAAGATTGTACAAGTGTTTCTCTCGTACAAAATGAAAATGGAATAAACATAGTTATAAAAAGGCATAGTAAAGGTTGCCACCTTGGGCAAGGTCAGACCACTGGTCTCTGTGAAGCCTGTAGGCCTGGCCAAGCAGCCACAGCAGGTGATGGAACAGCTGCCCAGCTCTGCTGTCTGTCAACTTCAGTCAGCAGTCTTTCCCCCAAGCCAACGTCCCATCCATTTAAAGGAGACAATCAAGCAATGACCACATCTCCTAAGCGTGGAAAAGGACCCATAAGCGTTGCCAGAGTCCAAGCACGAGTCGAGGGGACGGTGACAGAGAGACCAGGGCATGGGGGGCAGTTGGGGGAACAGCTGTGTGATGGTAATGTTTAGGGGATTCCATGTGTTTGTTGGTCACAGTTCACAGAACTGGACATCCAAAGAGAAACCTACTGTGTGCAATCATAATGCCCTTTGAAAAGCATCAATAAGGTAAAATCCAGACTAGTATAGACATTTTCACTTGATTTAGTAAAAAGGAGGGGTGGAGAGATGGCTCAGCGATTAAGGCACTTGCCTCCAGTGCCTAAGGCCCCAGGTTCAATTCCTCAGGACCCACATAAGTCAGATCCACAAGATGGTGGCCCTGGTGCGCTCTCTCTCTCTCTCTCTCTCTCTCTCTCTCTGCTTGAAAATGAATAAATAAAATATTTTTAAAAAGGAAATGTAAGGCCCCAAATGCTACTTCATATTTTTAAACCAACAGAACTGTTTGTTAATTTTTTTAAAAAAGGGTGCCATATGAACAAATTAACCAAATGATCTGTTTGGAAATGAAGCAGAAATTGCACTGAATGATGTGATGAAATGAATTAAGGAAAGAGAAAATGAAAAGTGGTGTTTTTTTTGTTTTTTAAAAGATGATAAACATAATGGCTTCTTCTCTGAAAAAAAAAAATCCAGTAATGGGTCTTTGCAAACCATCTCCCAAGGATACTGTTATTTTAGATACGTTAAGGGAAGTCAGAAAGAGTGGTCATGGTGTCCACCTCAAGGCCTCTGGAAATGATGGCACCAGGCTACTCACTAGGAATTTTCATCAAGATTGTCACCACAGCCAAGGAGTTCTTTTAGTACAGATCTGTACATCTATTTTGGCAGAAAAGCATAGTTTCACAACAACTTCTTACTCGCTGCCATATACACAAAACAGATGGCACCCCAAAGAAATGACTTTAAATGAGAAATTAGAATTCTGGTCAGCCTGTGATACACTTCTTTGCATATCCCACACAGGCAATACCAAAATATCATATTTAGGCCCTGGTGCTTCTGATTTAGGGTCTCCTACCTAGCAGGGGCGTGAAGATAGAAGGCAGAAAGAAGCAGGCATGAGGGAGACGTCTGAACAAATGGAATGTCATCCATACAAGCTCCGAACCCTTGGCAAATGAGCATCCTGCTTACTCCCCACCCCCCACCTCGACGCAGAGCAGAGCACCTGTGTTCACTCCCAACACACACAAGGCAAGACAACATGACCGCCTGTTCACGTGAGCTTCGCTTAAACACTTCTGTTATTTCTTCACAAAAGTGAAATTATGATTTCCGCCGTCCATGTGACAAAAAATATCTATGCACTATTCATCGCTTTATGGAATTTGACATTGAAGTTAAAAAAAAAACCTTCTTTATTCTATGAAGGTCCCTTGATCTTGATGCTGTAAATTATGTCTTTAGAAAATACCAAATTTCTAAAATCTTGGGAGTTAAAGGCACCAATTCATGGCGAAATATATCAGTGATCTACCTAGACTTTCAATGCTACTTCCTTAATTTTCAAGAGTGGCTAAAAAAAGTTAAAAATAAAAGCAAGAGAGAGCGGTCTGTTGAGCCTTCTTTGAGGTATGAGATAACAAGAGACAGGTTGGTAACTCTAAAACCACCTGTTCTAGCAATGACCAGTTTAGAGCAAGCGTGGACTTGTATGCAATTTGCTGAGTGCCTACCATGTTCCTGGCATCTTTGTGTGTCTAGGATTATGACGGCATCAAGAAGCCAAACGCCTTCAATGAGAACGAAGAAGAAATGGGGGCTGGGGGTGAGAACTATTGCTTCATGGGCATTAGGACCTGAGTTCGATTCCCAGCAGCCCACATAAAATTAGCCAGGCATGGCCCTACCAGCCTGTAACCTCAGGGCTCCAGGGAGCCCCCTGATCACACAGTCTATCTGGGAGCTCCAGGTTTAGTGAAAGACTCTGCCTCAGAGAAATCAGAAAGAAGCCAAAGAAGGGGGTGACCAAGGTCTTCCTCTGGCACAAGTGTCCACGCACATATTTACACACACCAAAAAGTGTAATAGACAAAACAGCGAAAACACATTTTTGATAAGTCACAATTCCGTATAAGTAGCAACATCATGTCCCAAACCAGTGAATTTCTGCATAATTTATCGTTTCTCCATACGTGTTCCATAGCCTTCGATGAAGAAATGTTATCCACTGACATGTGTTCAATTCTGTGTGTCACAGAAACTGACAACCCATCCTTCCTCCTCCTCCTCCTCATCTCCTATCGTCTCTAAAATTTTCTTCTCAAATTTCATTAACACCTCAACCGCAAATATTTGTCAACCCCGATAAAAAAAAACAGAAGTGTCACATAACTCGACACGCAGGGCTGTCACGCAGTTAACAACTGGCATGGCTGGTGCACACCAGAAGAAAATACTTGTCATTTCAAAGGTGCACAGGCAGCCAAGAGATGCGACTTGCCTTAGCTGAGAGGCGAGCTGCAGGTAGGTATTGGACATGATCAGCTGTGCCTTGTCCAGACACAAACTGTCCAAAGAGATGACAAGGCAAAAATATGGTTTCACAACTGCCTCTTCTGTACGGTGGTGTGTTTCACTAGCTGGCTGCAGAAGTAGATAACGCCACAGACATGTTTACTGAACTTAAAGGTTTCTTGAAGTCTCATTACATTTCAAATAGTCTGGCACACTGTGATCTCTCCCAGTGAGCTTGCCTGCTCAGAGCTCCATCCTGACAAACCTCTGGATTTGGTGTTGTTTTTTTTTTTT
>PVHP010012777.1:0-42290 GCA_004024765.1 Zapus hudsonius
ATGCCCACCCTGACGCCTGTGCGGGGAACTTGAGCCAGATCCCCCAAAACAGCTACTATGAACACTCTTATTTTACAGATGAGACAAGCTTGGAGGCATGCAATGTCTTGCCCAAGACTAACCAGCTACAGTGCAATGAGGCTCCAAACAAACCGCCCGTCTTTATGCAAAGAGAGCAGACACAAACGAAACAGCCCTGATAGGCTGTTGGCCACATGGGTCCATTGGGTTTCATGCACAAGACATTTGCTCCCTGGCGGTACAGTGCAGTTCCCTGGCTGGCTCTATGCACAAGAATGAGTGAGGCTCCATCTTACATGGCCTGGGACATAACTCAGTGGCAGACAGCTTAGCTAGCATGTGTGAGGCCCTGGGTTCAGCCATAAGAAAAAGGAGGGAGGGAGAGAGGGAAGGAAGGAAGGAGGGAGGAAAGGAGGCTTTCAGGGCCTCCCAGTCTGGGTGAGGGTGAGGTGATGAAACAGCAGAAAGGGGGGAGGACACAAAGAAAACGAGCGGGCATAGGTGAAAGGACACTCCATTAGAACTGAGCCTGAACCATGAGCACCACTCCAGCCAGGAGAGTCGGATAGGTGGGCACTGGGGCCACAGGACCCAGGATAAGAGAACAGTACTTGGGAGGCAGAGGTAAGAGGATGGCCATGAGTTCAAGGCTAATAGTGCATTCCAGGTCAACCTAGGCAAGAATGAAACCCTTACCTTGTAGGAGAGAGAGAGAGAGAGAGAGAGAGAGAGAGAGAGAGAGAGAGAGAGAGAGAGAGAGATAAAGCGGTAAGTGAACCCAGCCATCTCCAGAACTGGGAGGAGCCCAGCCTGGTTGAAGCGGTGGGAGGAGAGAGGTCAAGGGAGGATCATGGACAGCCTTGAAGGCCAGAGAATGCTCCACCCCATTTTGAACCAGGGAGCCCCAAGGAGTGTTGGGTTGCCGAGGGATTCTGATGAAATGAGTGAAGCAGAGGAAAGGCAGGCGGCTTCAGGAGGGAACAGAAACCAAGCTACCAAGGGGTCTGGAGCCAGATGCCAGGAACTGGTAAGAAAAGGAGCCTGCCATCCCCAACCTAATTACAAACATCACACTTCAGTCATACGATGTCCACATGCACACTGAGTGTTCACACACATTCCCTGTCCCCAGCCTTGCCCAAGCTCGGAGGCTCAGTCGACTTTAAGCTGGGGACAGGAAGAGAAGACTAGGCCCTTCCTTGGGCACCTCATCAGTGCCCAGAGCTCCCCGAGAAGGTGGATTGAATCAACACAGGACCCCAAAACTCCCCCAACCCCAGCTCCAACTGGCTCAGTGACATTCCTCAGCTAATCTCCCCAATCTGGCCAGGCGGTTGCTCAGGCAACCGTCAACCACAGTTTGGGAAGCAGAGGGATGGTTTATCCATATCTGGCAGGGCTCTGGGCAGGATGATGTCAGGGGACCACAACCTCTGGAGGAACCTGAGAGGGGATTCCCTGGGATGAAAGGTCTCTACGTACGCGTGTGTGTGCGTGTGTGTGTGCGCGCGTGCATGTGTGTGGCTTTGTGAGGCTTGTAAGGCACATGTAAGCAAGAATAATTGCATGTGCTCTTGTGTTGAAGTGTGCACAGAGGGCATGGGTGTCCAAAAGTGTGGGTCTCGCAGGAAGTGCTACGAAGAGGTGGATGCATGGAGTGCACCTAGGGGCAGAGATAATGGTACATTCTGTGGTGGGTGTGAGCCTGGGGAGGTGGATATTTGTGTGGGGATGGAGAGAATTGTGCATTTGTGTGTGTGTGTGTGTGTGTGTGTGTGTGTGTGTGTGTGTGTGTGTGTGAGAAGCATGGTATTCCAGGCCTTCCTCGCTCCAAACAGGAAGAGCTGCTCCAGGCCCACTGCACCTGCCACCGCTGTGTTGTCTGAGGACCCTGTGCAAACAGATCCTGTTTGCTATGAGATTTTCCTCCTCTGTTTTGTCAACAGAACATGCAGTTCCCAAGGGTGGCTCCAGGAGAAACAAAACTTCTCTCAACAGACTACAAATTCAGAGGCTGAGATCTCCCACCGCACCAGACACACTGCATCTGGAGTCCCCAACACTGGCATCTGTACTTTTTAATTTTTATGTATCTTGTGTGTGTGTGTGTGGTGTAGTATATGTGTTGTGGTATATGTGTGGCGTGTGTGTGTGTGTGGTGTAGTATATGTGTTGCGGTATATGTGTGGCATATGTGTGTGTGGGCAGATGATAGAGGAGACAGTCAGGTGCCCTCCTCCATGTTCACCTGCTCATTTCCTTGAGACCAAGTCTCCCTCAACTCAGAGCTACACACCAACTATCCCCCACCCCCTGCCTACCCTGCACAGGACTGTGGTTACCCACCTGTGTGTATACATGTGTGTGGTGCGAGGCGCATACACGAATGTACACAACTGTCACCCCATGTGCATGCACCCAGAGTCCAGAGGAGAATGTTGGGAGTCCTTCTCATCACTCATCCACATATGCCCTTGAGATGGGGGTCTCTCCCTCATCAGAGAACCCCAGCAATTCTTCAGCGTCTGTTCCCCACAGACTGGCTAAGATGTGTGTGCCCACATGAGGGTTCTAGGGAGTCAATGTGGGGGAGCAGAGCACACGGTGTGCACAGCACCAGCAATGACATCTGGTACTGCGTGGAGGAGCCGCTCAAGGTTTGGTGCAGTGTGGAGGAACCGCGTCCACCATGGGCATAACCCAGCACACCAGGCACTGGGGATGTTGCAGAAGATAGTTGGGGAGGGGCGAGCCCAAGCCTTCCTTGGTCTTCTCTCATTCCAGACACTGGCATAGAGCTTGGCACAAAGCAGGAGCTCCTGTCTCCTCCTGGGAAGGGTGTACTTGGCACAGGTGTGAGGGCTGGTAAACAGATACAGAGAAGCTGGGTATGGTGGTGCACACCTCGAATCCCAGCACTTGGGAGGCTGAAGAAAGAGGATCAGCCATGAATTTGAAGCCAGCCTGGGATAGAGAGTGAGTCAGCTAGAGTGAAACCCTACTTCAAAAACACTTTTCAGAAATAAAAAGAGAGAGCTAGAGAGCTGGCTCAACAGCTACAGGCACTTGCTTTTAAAAAGCCTGAAGACCGGGATTCAATTCCTCAGTATCCACTGAAAGCCAAAACACTAAGTGGCATGTGTGTCTGGAATTCATTTGAAGTGGCACTAGGCCCTGGCATGCCCATTCTAATAATGCTCATTCCACCTACCTACTCTCTCTCTCTCTCTCTCTCTCTCTCTCTCTCTCTCTCTCTCTCTCCTCGCAAGTAAATAAATAAAATTAAAAGAGAGAAAGAGAGGTGGGAAGGAAAGGACGGGGTGCAGTACAGAATCCACAGCTAGGGAGAGCAACCCAGTTCTGAACAGAGGCTCAGTTCAGTCCTCAGGGGAGGTGAGGACAGGACTGTGCAGTACATAGACTCTGGGGAAAACTTTTCCTTGATGCAGCTGCCTTTGTCACCCATGCTCCTGTAAGTAACCCTCACCCATGCTCCTATAAGTGACCCCTCACCCATGCTCCTGTAACTCCACTAAACTCACTGGTTCACCAAGCTAGACTTGGGTGGAGTCATTTCCTTGGTCTGTCATTGATGACATTTGTTTTGTCATCTCCCCAGGAAGTCATACAACACAACCCTATAGAGACAAGGTAGAGTTCCTGGGTGGCAGTCCTGTGTCATACAGATGTGACACAGGTACCATGCAGTGGCACTGCCTGCAAAATCCCAGGCCAGGCCCACAGCCCAGCAAACTGCACCCAAGCTTCTAGGCCACTGTGGGTGTGTAGACTCCCCTTGAGGCTTCATGCCATATCACTGAAGACACTGGATGCGATGATGTGGCCCAACCAGGCTGCCCGCCTGGCAGAGGACACAGCCTGCTTAGCACCTATCTTGACACCCTGATCATAATACACACAGAAAAAAGCTGAGATGCCAGAGGGGGCAGCTTCCCAGCAGCTGTAACAGTGTGTGGGCTGGGCACATGTGCAGTGTAGGGCAGCAAACAGTAGGACAGAGCGGTCTCTGAGGAAAGGTGCACTGTTCATAAAACAGTGTGATGCAATTGATCTGTGCCTAGAGACAGGAAGGCCGAGCTGAGATGCCACAGGATGCCATGATATGGTGCTGTGGTATAGCATGCCATCTGTTGGGAGTGTAATGCTGCAGTGTGAGGCACTGTGCCCAAGTTTATATGCCCAATGCAATGGAGACCATGAGGCAAGGTCTGCAGTGTGGAACAGAGTGCTGTAGACAGCCATGCAGTAGTCTCAGATGTGGCACAGGATGAGGGCCAAGTTCCACCTTCCCAACATGACACTGGCATCAAATAGAGGGAGTGCCATAGCATGGAAGAGAGCTTCAAAGAGGCACGTGGCAGGACAGCTGCAGGAAGCTCAGGAGAGCCCTGCACCCATGCAACCCAGCATCCTTGCCGTTTGTGCAGTGTGGGGTTAAGAGCGGTGTGGTAGGACACTGGGTTCAGAATCCCAGGATTGCACGCATCCTGCACAGGCCGGAGCTGAGATGCCAGGGAGAGATGTGGCAGAGTGAACAGGTGCTTGGGAAGAGATGCAGAGGGTTCCTGGGGCCATGCTGGTGACAGCTGCCCAGCCTCCCAGAAGAAAGTGCCAACAGTTCTGCCAGGCTGGGTTGCCTCACCTTCTGGGTGAAGGCAGAGACCTACTCAGCCTATTGTGACCCCACCCTTCAACATCTCTCAGTGATTCTGTATCTACCCAGAGCCCCAGCGTGCTGGCAGACAAACAATGAATTCTAAATCTTGCTGAAAATCTTCTGGGCAATTAAAGTGTGTGCCCTGGCCCCTAGCCCAGGGCAGGGCAGTGTGGGGCAGAACAAGGGAGACACAGAGGGAGACCTATCGGATTAGCACCTGGCATGGAAGGAGGGTGATGAACAAGAGGGAGATGGGTGAGAAAAGCCAGACCTAGCGAGCCTGTCTACTCACTCTCCCCATTCCCCAAACACACACACCATCACTTCTCCCCAGGCCTGGACTTCATCAAGAGCCAGAAACAAACTTTTCTGAGCACATGGGAGGTCTGCACATACTCACACACATTTAAGAATGGTTCACACTTACATAGGGCTTACAATGTGCCAGGAATTGATATAGACTAAATATGTCTAAATATAAAACATGTTGTCACAAGGGCCCCAGACAGTGTGTCCTATTACCATCCTCATTGCTCAAAGGGGATGGTTATAGGCCCAGAGAAGTCAGTACCTTCCAGGTGTCGCTCGACTCCTGCAAGTAGTTAAACCAGGATGAGAAGAACCCACATAGTGTGGTGCCTGAGCCTATGCTCCCACCCACCACTCTAGGCACACACAAATAACCACGGGATCAACATACATACATATGTACATTCTGAGTACCATAGCTCCCCCTCTCTCAGCTGAGGCTCACCTGTCCTGCCCAGAGAGGCTTATGGCACCTCCATTTGTTTGTCAAAGTTCATGTCCTCAGCGGTCCCTCATCTGCCTATGCTCTATCCCCGCCCTGTCATTCCTCCCACACCAGCTGTCCTCTTCCTCAAAGGTATCACCCTCACCAACTACTTCCCAGTCCCCAGTTGTTTCCCAGCCCTCATCTGTCCCCCCAACCTCAGCTGAGATCCTAATCACTCGTACCCCCAACAGAACCTCATCCCATTACCCCCATCCATCCCAAACCTTCTCCAAGCTTCTGCCTTCAAGATCCAAAACCTCAGGGACACCCTCCCCCAGATGCCATTCTTGTCACCCCTTTGGGTCCTCCTCTAGACCTTTGGGTCTGCACTGTGAGAAGCTGCTCAAGACCCCAAGTCATACAGCCACAACATCTTCTGAACTGGTCACCTCAGGAGTCCTGCCCCCATCATTCCGCAGCTTACCCACCTACCCACAGCTGCCCACTGGAGTTCCCAGGACCTCCCTCCACCCCCTTTTGAGCCTTCCCTGTGCATCCAGGGGTTTGCACCAAAGCAAACACTCCTGCCCTGCCATGTACCCACTAAGGAGATCAGAGATGACAAAGACTCAGCCCAGCCTTTGGGGGGCCTCTCCTCAGGGGAGAAATCTGTCCCACCACCCAGGCAGGGGCAGGGAAACTTCACTGTGCCAGTAATAGTAGAGGGTGAGGTCTTGGTAAAAGGCAGAGCATGGATAAAGGTAGACAGAGAAGAATAAAAGGACATAGTAGGCCAGGGAGGTTGCTCAGTAGTTAAGGCACTTGCTTACAAAGCCTGACAGCCTGGGTTTGATTCCCCAGTACCTATGTAAAACCAGATCACAAAGTGGCACATGTGTCTGGAGTTCATTTGTAGCAGCAAGAGGCCCTGATGCACCCTCCCTCTCTCAAGTAAATAATGATTAATTCTTTTTAAAGGACACATCAGGTTCTGGGGTCTTGGATCATAAGGCAAACAGTCAGGGGTCAGTCAGGTCAGGGGACCAGAGGCCAAGAGGCACTTATAAGGCTGTTTCCTGAAGAAAGAGCGGATCGCACAGGGCCTCATCTGCCACGTTAGGGTAAGAGTTTGTCCTTGGCAGCTAGTGTGCCCTACAGCAAGGGAGTGGCAGCCTGTGGCTGCCTGACAAAGGGCAGTCTGCTTACAGGATGGAGGAGGGGCTACAGCAACAGTCCAGACAATATGTAATGAGGCCAAGGGGGCAGGATTCAAGGCCTCTGAGTGATGGTCTGTCCCTGTGGGGCCCAGGCCACACTAAAGCTGATGCAAGCCTCGTGCTTCTGGACTAACACAGTCCACAGAATTTTCTGCAAGAACGGGAATGTCCTCTGCCAGCAATGACCAACATGCTGATCACCACCAGAAACACAGGACTACTGAGGACTCACAAGTGAGGGACTAAATTGTATTTTAATGAATTGTATCTGATTTAAATTTAATAGACTATGTGACTAAGAGGCCGCTGTGTGGAGGACTGCAGGTAGAGTATTTTCATCACTGTGACAAGTTCCACTGAATAAGACAGGTCTGGACAGGTTGCATGGAGTTACAAGACCTGGAGGCACCGGCCTGCAGATCAGGGTGCCCGTGCGATCCTGTACACACCGCCACCCTCCCATACCCAGGCACAGAGACTCAGCCCACCCAGACATCTCTGCAGACACTCCAGGGATGCTAGAGGCTCCCCAGGTACCCTCCTTGCTCTAAACTCGGATCCTGGCACACCATACTCACCAGCAGCCCCTAAGCACTCACTGGCCACCATCTCCTCACTGTGCCTTTGCATAAGCTATGCTTCCTCCTAGGACAGGTCACAGCTATGTCCTGTGTCCCTGGGCTCAATCTCACACATGCACTCAGGATCGCACAGCTCAGTGGGCCTCCCCAATCCCACCTGCTCAGGTAAGATCCATCAGCAGCCAGAATGGAGGCTGTGGCCTCACTGGCCCACCCCAACATCTAGGATGGAGGGCTGAGGTAGGGTCCTCCTCCCTCCTCCCTGTTCTTTCCCTCTCAGAGGCTCAGACTGACCGTTGAGCCTCACCAACTGCTCAAGCCTCAACACAAAGGGCTGGGCCTGGGGATTGGACAGCCCTGCCAGCTGCCGGGTGGTTACAGTCAGGGGAGGGGAAGCAGTGAGGGGAGCCTGGGGGCCAGGGCCACTTGCAAGGGACCTCTTCAGTCTCTGCCAAGGGTTTAGCCTCCTCAACTCACAGCTCCCAGATGACACTTTCTTGACATGGCCTTTTCACAACACACCATCCCCCAGCAGAATCTTCCAGATTCTTAGAGGGAAAAACCTTTCCCTTTAGTTTCTACCTTCAGTGGAGTCATGGCGCCCCCATCTGGCATCTCTAGCTCTGAACCTGAACTACTTGACTTCATTTTTTTTTCCTTTCTTTTTTCCCTTTTCTTTCCTTTCTTTTCTCCCTCTCCCTCCCTCCCCCTCTCCCCCTCTCTCTTTGAAACAGTGTCCCACTAAGTTACTTAGACTGACATGGAGTTCACTGTGTAACCCAGGCTGGCCTCGAACTTAGAATTCTCCTACCTCAGTCTCCCCATGTGTGCCCTCACACCCTGCTACATTGCTTCTTGCCTGAGAAGGGATACAATGCCATATAGAAACACAATCAACTGGGTGTGATGGCCCATACCTTTAATCCCAGAGCTCAGGAGGCTGAGGTAGGATAGCCATGAGTTTGAGGAAACACTGCCTCAAGAAAAATTAAAACCACAATACAACTAACTCTCACAGTCCCCTTCCCGGGCAAGGATAGAGAATAACCAAGGAAGGCTTCCAGGAGGAGATGATGTCTAAGCTGAGAATCAGAGAATGTGGGGAGAAAGCACAATCTGTGCAAAAATGCAAAGAATGGTGGGTTATTGGATTTAGTATTGGTAAGTTCAGCTGGCCAAACTATAGGATCCCAAAACAAGAAGGAGCTAGACAGGCAGGTAGGGGGTAGAGCAATTGACAGGGCCAAGGGGGAAAGACAACTCTGAAGGCAATAGAGAGCTTTCATCTTAGTTTAAACCATACATTTTAGGAAGATCCCTGGACCGGTGGAAGGAAAAGGCTGGTGCCTTCCAGCTGGTGAAAGATGGCTGGGGACAGAGGGAAGGGAGATAGGATAGGGCCATCAGGACACAGGACAAATGGGCTGGAGGAGATAAGGGGGTGCACACAAGCACCTCTTGCAACTCTGGCTGACCCAGCCCTGTGTGTTGAGGCCAACCCTGCCACCAAAGCTGGGCAGAAGTGCGACAACATGTGATCCTAGCCACCCTCCCCTAGCTTTCTACTGAGACCCCTCCCCCAGCCCCAGGGAGAAGCTCTGACATGCCTTCATTGGCCAACCTGAAACCACTGGGCATCTCTTCCTCATTCCTGCTGTCTACAACTCCAGCGACCAAAAGAGCAGAATGAGCCAGAGTACCATGAGAGAGAGAGATTACTACCATGTTTCCACAGTTGAGAGACACCCCGACACACACAGGGCCCCCACTGGGAGAGTCACACTAGCATCAAGTAGCAGAGGCAGAATTGGAACCCAGGTCCCCTTGGCTTCAAATCACAGAAGGCAGGCAGGACTGGGTTAGCTCTATCCAGACTGAGGACAGAGGGCTACTACCTCTCTTCTGCCCAGGGCTTCTGAATTAGGCTCTAACAGTAATGGCTACTAGGGTGCCAGGCACTTTAGAAGTATGTTGATTTGCCCAAGGTCACACTAACAACAAAAGTGTCAGAGGCAGAATATGAACCCAGATCTTCCTGGCTGCAGATCACAGCCCTCAAAACCAGCTTTTGTTCTGTGGTCCTCATACATAGATGTACTTCACATTCTACTGAGTACCACACACCATCATTATTCAGGCCATTTAACGGATGGGGAAACTAAGGCTCAAGAATGAGAGTAAACTGCACTAAGTCTCACTCCCAAACCGTGGTTCCTGACAGGCCTCTGTAGCATCAAGGTGATGGAGGTGGGGTAACTTTAATCTCCATTTGGGGGAAGGTTGAGGAGTTGGAGGAAGACAGAGGAGGCAGATTGCCTGGGCCTCCCTAGGATGGCAGGAGGTTAAAGCTCAAACTGAATGCGATGGCCCCAAAGCTGCAGGGCAAGGCCTCAACACCTAGTCAGACCCAGAACCCAGCGAGGTCTGGCCAGAGATGCCCAAGAGGGGGCGGGGCCCTGAACTCCATCCCTGGAGGCTGGTTGTCTGGGGCTGGAGGCCAGGAGGAGTCTCTCCCCAGGGGCAGAGGTGGCCAGCCCGTGCCTCGGCGAGGCTCCCACCCCAGGCTAGGGAGAGGAAGGCTTGCAGAACTCGACTAGAAGGGGACAAGGCCAGGAGAGAGTGGGGGACACGCGCACACCCCGACACGCCATCCACACAACACACTCCGACGCGTTCAATGGTTAAAGAACTGCATACACGCAATAATGTGATCACACACACACACACACACACGCACACACACACACACCAAAAGCCAGACTCCGAAACACACACAGAGCACGCGATCACACCGCAACCGAGCGTGGAGCCCCACACCCGCGCGAACACACACGCGCGCACACCGCGGGCCTGGCCAGCGCCAGAGGCCACGCAAAGTTGCCGAGCAGAAGGAGCGAACGTCCCCGGGGCCCCCGGCGCCTTCCGTGTATCCCGGCGGAGGACGCCGGCCCGCGGCCTCGAGCCAGGCCTCGCGGGGCCCCGACGCCGCAGCCCCCTCCCGGGAGCCCCGAGCCCCCCGCGACCGCGGCGCCGCCTCCCGCCCGCCAGCGCCGCGCAGAACTTGCGAAACAACAAACAGCTCGAGAGGCCGGAGTCGGCGGCGGCCGCGGGCCCGAGCCTCCCTCCCTCTCTCCCTCCCTCCCCGCCGCAGGCCCCGCCGCCCCGGGCCGCCCAGCGGCGCCAACGCCACCACACGCGCGCTCACGCGCACACACACATCCCGCCGCCCCTTCGGTTCCCGGGCACACTCGAGACACACGGCCCAGGAGCTCCCCAACACTCGCAGCATTCCTGCACATGCAGCCAGCGCCCACGGGCACACGCGCACCCCCTCCAGACACGCACGCATCCTCTGCGCTCTTGGCATTCACTCGGATCCACACACCCCAGACACTCCCACGCGTACACACCGCGCGCGCACACGTCCCCGCGCCTGCACACGCACACTCACACACGGGTTCCCGGGTGCACACGGGGACAGGATCCCCAGGACACTCCCAGCACACGCGTACCACAAACACCCCACCAACAAACAGCATCCCCGGCTCCGGCGTGCCAAACGCAAGCAAACAAATGCAACTCGCCGGCAGACACAACTCCAGCCGCACACCCGAACTCGGGGGCACACGCAGCAGACACACAACCCACTTGGCCACACAAACACGATCCTCGGACAGACACGCGAGACAGAGCACATCCGACGCCTCGATGCACACACATGCACGTCCACAGACACGCGGACACGCTGAAGCTCTTCTTGCACACAGAACTCCGCTCGGGCACACGCGGGGAGCCCACACTCACACTTTTCTTCCGAGCTGCGCCACGGCCGGCCCCGGGGAGCTCGCCGGGGCAGGCTCGGTCGGAGCGCCGCGCGCTTACCTGCCGGAGTCTCGGTCTCCGGCGCGCAGAGCTGGAAGGTGAGCGCCAGGACGAAAGCCTGGGCGCGGGCCATGGCCCAGGCGCCGCCGTCTGTCCCCCCCGGGAGTCCGGGACCCGGCGCCGGGGGGATCCCGCTGCCGCCGGAACCCGAGCCGAGCCCGAGGCGAGCCGGAGCCGGAGCGGAGCTGCGCGGCGCGGAGCGGGACTGGCGCCGAGTCCAGAGCGGGAGCCTGAGCGAGCGGGGCGCTGACGTCAGGCCTGGCCCCGCATTCTGCGGTCTCAAGGCGTCCTCTGCTGGTGGTGGCGCGCGCTGCGGCTCCAGTCCCCGGACCCACCGGCCCCGGCGCGCCCCTCCCCCATCCAGCACCCCAAAAGGAAGGCCCACTGGCCTGTGCGCGCGCCCGCACCATTTTCACTTGAGCACGCTTACTGCCAGGCCTGGGACAGTGACCTAGGGACACCCGGCTTCTGCCTCATCAGTTGTCTGAGTTCTTTCTACCTCCGCCCCTCTGAATGCACATCCCTACCTACTTCCAAGATCTGAGCACTCATCACCTATTCAGAAAGGTTTGCTTAGCTGGGCTTGGTGGCGCGCGCCTTTAATCACAGCACTCAGTCAGGAAGCAGAGGTAGGAAGATCGCCTCGAGTTCAAGATCACCCTGAGACTACCTAGTGAATTTCAGGTCAGTCTGGGCTAGAGCGAGGTTAGCCTGGGACTACCAATGAGTTCCAAGTCAGCCTGGTTTAAAGTGAGATCCTACCTTGTTGGGGGTGGTGAAAGAAGGATTATTTGGCCTTTGGAAATGCTAGCCTTTAGCCTTTTCATGACATGAAATCTACCTCCCTCAACAAGATTTGAATCCCCCTACTGTAGCCTCTGTCTACACAGGGTAAGTGGATTTGGGCCTCTGCCCAGACAAGCTCTTACACAATGACCCCATGAGAAGACCAGGCACTTTTCATGTACTCCCCACCTCCCTCCATTATGCAGTTAAGGAAACTGAGGTACAGAGAAGGGTAGGATTGTTCATCATAGGATGAGGCCACACCAAGATCAGGGTCATGGTAATCTGGCTTGCAGTTCAACTGCATAGGAGCTGTCTCCCATGAAGAAGCCCATGCATCCCATAGATACTGAGTAAGTATAGGTTCAACAATTACTCTAGGTCAGGGTGGAGATATAAAACCAACAAAAGTTCCCCATCATGGGCTGGAGAGGTCGTTGATGAAGAGGTGTTGAGAAATCTAAGAGCCTAAGAAAGGGGAGGAGTGCTTTGTAATACTGTCTTCCACATACAAAGTGGATGTCGAATTCATGACTCACAGTAGCAGGACCTGCTTAATAGGGGGGGAAATGGTGACATCAAAATAGAAGAGAGATAACCCCCCAACGACTGACAGCTACTCACACAACTCATAGCCCTCAACCCTATGGCGCATTCCAGCAATCCCACTGAGGAGGGCCCACAGTGGAATGGGGCAGGGAGGAGGGAATGGAGGTACCAACACATGATTAGTGCATACAAAGTTTCTACTTAATAATAATTTAAATATTTTAAAATCAATTGTTTAAAAAAATCCAAAAAATAGAAAAGAGATTAGTTGAAAAGAAGGTATTCAGTGGAGGAAGAATTTGGGAAGGGAAAAAGGAAGGTGGTGGGAGTGGATTGGAAACATATTATATTGTCTATATGTGCAGATGTCAGTAAAAAGTTTTTAAAAGTTGGGTGTGTTGGCTTACACCTAAATCCCAGCTCTCAGGAGATAGCGGTAGGAGGATCGACATGAATTCAAGGCCAGCCTGAACATGGTGAATTCTAGGTCAGCCTGGGCTAGAATGAGACCCTACCTTGAAAAAACAACAACAACAAAAAAAAAAGATAAGGAGCTGGGCATGGTGGCACACACCTATAATCCCAGTACTTGGGAGGCAGAGGTAGGAGGACCTCCATGACTTTGAGGCCAACCAGGGAAGATAAGGTGGTCTAAAAAGGCTTTATGAGGAAGTGGCATGGGAATAGAGTTGAGAAGAAGCCAGCCTCGTGCACATTAATGGGGAAGAGCATTGTAGTTAGAGGGGATAGCCTGGGGAAAGACAAGCGGGCAGGTCTGAGGAGGACAGGAAGGTTGGAATGGAGTGGGCAGGGAAGAGAGAGAAAGTATGTGCAACTGGAGAAGTGACCAGGACCTGCCAGAAACTGAACAAGGAAGAGGCTCTAGGTTAAACCCTAAGAAAAGGGGAAGCTACTGAAGCATTAAGCAGGAGAGTCCTGAGTTCTGATCTCTGACTTTCTAGTACCCCAGCAGTTAGAGAGCATTAAGTGTGGACAGAACCTAGGATTCTGGTGTACAGAGGTCCTCCTTGTTCCCTGTCTCCTCTCCCAGCTAGCTCACACGGGGGCTGACATATCCAGAAGCTGTCCTGGGGCTGGAGGGCAGAGCTCAGAGTCCCTGGGCTCCTAGGGTCCTCTCTGGTGAGTGTTGCTGAGCCCCTGGCTGAGCCAACAACAAAAGGCAGAGAATTAACTTGAGAGTGACAGGGAGACAGAGGCAGAGCAAGGAAAAAGTGATAGGCAAGAAAGATCATTGCTGGAGCAGAGAAGAGTCAGGGCCACCCAGAAAGGGAGAGAAAACTGGTGAACAGAAGAAGCATCCTAGAATGCTGTTTATGGAGGATGCAAGAGAGAGCCTTGTGACAGTGACCTCAAGTTTGGGGCAGGGGTGGGCTAGGGAGGTGATGCAGTGCTTTAGGGCACTTACTTGGAAAGCCTGCTGACTCAGGTTTGATTCCCCGCTACTCATGCAAAGCTGGGTACATAAAGTGATGCACGTGTTCAGAGTTCTTTGCAGTGGCAAGAAGCCCTGGTGCACCCATACTCTCTCCCACCTCTCCTCTCCTCTCTCTCTCTCTCTCTCTCTCTCTCTCTCTCTCTCTCTCTCTCTCAAATAAATAAAAATATTGTTCTAAATTTTTTGTTATTGTTCTGATTTTTTTTTGAGGTAGGGTCTCCTCTACTAGCCCAGGCTGACCTGGAATTCACTATGTAGTCTCAGGGTGGCCTCAAACTCACTCGACCCTCTTACCTCTGCTCCCAAGTACTGGGATTAAAGGCAAACGCTACCACAACTGGCTTCATTTTAAGTTTTGAGGTGTGAAAACTGGTTTGCCCATGGAGGATGATACCCAGATGATTGGGGACAGGGAAGAGGGAAATTGGTGAACTGGGAACACCAACACATTATTTGCTCATTCAGTGTATGTAAATATGGATAATAAAGATTTATTTTTTAATTTTTTTTTAAAACTGAGGCTCAGTTTGGGCATTTGCTCAAAGTCCCACACTGAATTCCAGGTGGCCAAGGACTTAAACATGGATCTGGCTGATTCCACATCCTCTTGCTTCTTATGCAGGGAAAAGCCCCAGAGACGACGGTGGGAGGAGAAGCCAGCTCTAGCAACAGGTGGACAGATGAAGAGAATATTCTCATTTATTTAAACACACCCCACAACTTTTATCAGCTTTGAGGGTACCCTGGAGTGACTGACCCAAATCTAGGGAGAAGGATACAGCACTGCAATTAGTGCCAGGTCATGAAGAAATTCAATTACCTGCAACTCATGGAATATTTATAATGCCTGTATTGTGCCAGGACCCATATTGAGTGCTGGCGTCATGGAGATGAACCACTCTTGCCTAAAGGGGGAAGTGGGCATATAAATAACTATGAGACAGTGTCCTAAAGGCCATAACCCCAGCCCAGAGAAGACACAAGGCAGCAGAGGTTGACTCAATAAAACATTATGTGAAATTGGACTTTCCCAGGTAGACAAAGAAGAGCATATGGGGCAGAAGAAGCAATGTGAATAAAGACAGAAGACAAAGGAGAGCTGGCAAAGGTGGAGTCAGGTGCCATTGGATCACAGGCACTGCACAGGACAAGATAAAGCTGGAAAGACAGGATGGGCATCAAGATACGACAGGACTTGAAGGCAAGGCCAAGACCATTGGAACTGAGCCTCTCCATCAGTAGTTCTCCAACTGTGTCCCTGGGTGAACCCATATGGCCGAGGCTATGGGGATGGACAGGGATATAAAGTCTAGTCTCAAGGCAGAAGACCTCCTGGATGATTCTCCTGGCTTCCTGACTAGGTGACCCAGGGATTCAGAGGAGCCAGGATGGTAAATAAGATAATGTCAACAGCTCAATGTCACCTGGAGAGCCTGAGTACTTAGTGACACAAGTAGAGCCATGTTCTATTGTGAAAGTAGATGAGCAGGACTAGGTTTTGTGTACACCCATGTGTATATGTGTGTACGTGCACGCAACTATGGGACCAGGCCTTTCTCCCACTGTGAGACATCAACTTTCTCTAACAAGTGCAGGCAGACATTTACTGAGTTTATACTATGTGCCAAACCCTAACTATGTGTGCTATTTCTAATTTAATCATCATGATGTTTCCAAGTGTTTCAAGAGGTAATATTTCTTTGATCTACAAGACAACCGTCAAACAAGTAAATTTCGGTCTCTCCACTTGCTGGGTTGTTTCTCAAAGTGCTGTGAATCAAACTGAGGGCCTAGCCTAATGAGTGCTAGGTGAGAGCTCTACCACAGACCTGCACCCCTAGTTCTCACCCCTTTATTTGTTTGTTTAATATTTATTTATTTAAAAGAGAGCATGGGTGTCAGGGCCTTTTGCTGCTGCAAATGAACTCCAGATGCATGTGCCACTTTATGCATCTGACTTTACAAAAGTAGTGGACAGGCTGGCTTTACAAGCAAGTGCCTTTAACTGCTGAGCTATCTCCCTAGCCCCTCTTCCCTTAATTTTAACCGGGAAGAAGCAAGAGACACAGAGAAGCTGAGAGAGCAGTCCAAAATTAAGCAGCTGGAAAATGCCTAATGCTAGACCTGACTGAGTCCAGTTCCCCCACCCATAATCACCCTCTGCTGTGCTCTCCTTAGAGGAAAGGCTCTGATGGAAAGCTCTGAGTCAACAAAACCCACACAAAGGAACTCTTCTAAACTTCAAAGCCCTGCCTCTCAAAGCCTGTTCCCCGGGGTTATCCATAGCATCATACTCCAGGGAATGTGTAAGAATGCATACTCATGAACTCTCCCCAAAAGTCCATCTCAGTAGGTGTAAGATGGGACACACCAGATTTGGAGTCACAGGGCTGGCTCCAACAGCACCTCCTTCCAAGACCCCATGCCTCTGCCCCTGCCCATGCCCATGTCCATTTCCAAGCCACAGTGCCTCTTTTCTTCAGACTCCAATGCACACTTGCCCACACTAGCACTAAAGTTCAACTGAGGACCCTCCCTCCATCAAAAACAAAACCCTACTTCACTGGGGTTTACCTTTTTCTTTTTTTTCTTTTTCTTTTTTGAGGTAGGGTCTCGCTCTAGCCCAGGCTGACCTGGAATTCACTCTGTAGTCTCAGGGTGGCCTTGAACGCATGGTGATCCTCCTACCTCTGCCTCCTAATGCTGGGATTAAAGGCATGCGCCACCACACCCAGCTTGGGGTTTACCTTTTTACAAAGAATTTCCACTTTCCTACTCCATCCCTTTATACTGTTTCGAAAGTCTCTCTCCTCAAGACACCTCTCATATCTGAACACACTTGATGTTTTTACAGTGTGGTTTTTTTTTTTTTTTTTTTTTAAGGGAAGGGAGGGAGAGAAAGAAAGCAAAAGAGAGTGGAAGTTACAGATCTTCTAGTCACCACAAAGGAACTCAAGATGATACAGTGTGTTTTCCTGCCCACGGTAACATTCTTCTATTGCTTCATTTAATGTTTAAAACTTGAAATGCATATTATTACCATTGCACAGGCTGGGAAGTTTCTCTCACTTGCTCAAGCTAGGAAAGGGCAGGGCTAGCATTTGATTTTTTAAAATATTTTATTTATTTACAAGCAGAGATTGAGGGAGGGGAGAGAAGGAGGGAGAGAATGGGTGCACCAGGGCCTCCAGCCACTACAAATGAACTCCAGATGCATGAGCCACTTAGTGCATCTGGCTTTACATGGGTACTGAGGAATCGAGCCCTGGTGGTTAGGCTTTGCAGGCAAGCGCCTTAACTGCTGAGCCATCTCTCCAGCCTCAGGGCTAGGATTTGACCCTATTTTCTTGTGAACCTGTTTTCTCTTAGCTAGGTACTCATATGGCCCTATCAGCCATACCAGCTTAGGTCTATCAGTGTAGGTAGTCATCTTTGCGTCCGTGGTTGGTTCTTTCGGAGCAGTAGAGCTTAAATGAAACGATACTTTAAAGGACCCGGCACAGTGAGTGCACCATAAAAGGTGGGAAGGGGAAACTGAGGCCACACAGTGAATGACTTCTTCCATATATCCAACTTCACATCGCTAGCAGGAGCCACAGCTTTGACCTGTCTTGGACTTTCCTCGAGGAAAAAGCGGCTTTGTTCTCAGAAGCTCAGCAAGTCCCCCAGGCCGCTGCATTTCCCACCCGCGGCCCCCAAACGGATCCCCAGCTCTTAAGCGCCAGCACGTGGGCGACGCAGGGAGATGGCCCTTTAAGAGGGGAAGGGGCGTGGTCACGGGGCGGGGCGCGGGTAGATGACGTGTCTGGGCGCGCCGGGTTCTGTGTGGGCTGCTAGCAGCATGTGGGTCTTCCGCGAGCTGTCGGGGCCGCGGGCCCGGGCGCTGCTGCCCCCGGGGCTGCTGGCCGCTTGGCGCCGCTGCGGACGTGTCGCCTCCTCCTACTCCGCCTCCGCCGAGCCCTCCCGGGTCCGGGCGCTGGTCTACGGGAACCACGGGGATCCCGCCAAGGTCGTCCAGTAAGAGACTGGCGCCGACACTGGGGGGGATGGAAGACGGGCTGGGGACTGGGAAGGGAGAGAAGTCCAGGGTGGCTCCAGACTGCTGAAGACCCGAGAGGCACAGGTGCCACAGGGCAGGCTGAGACGTAGTGATGCAGGATTGGCCCAGGCACCCCATGGTCGGAATGGATACTCTCAATTGTCACAGCAACTTGTGATGTATAGATGAGAAAGCTGAGCCCCAGAGAGGTGCAATCACTTGTCCAAAGCCATACAGCCAGTGAAAATCAGAATTTGAGCATAAGGCCTGACAGACAGCCTACCTAAGTCCTATTATCATTTTTTTTTTAGATGAGGTTTGCAGGAACTTACTTTTACGTCTATTTGGATCCTCACTTCTGAGTTAAATGGGTAATAGATTATTGTTTCTGTTTTACAGAGGTTGAGGGACTTGTCCGAAGTCATACAGCTAGTAGGTGATTGGAGCAGGGGCTGGAATTCATGGCTTCCTACTCCTTTCTCGTGTGAGTTCCTTTCCACTGCACCTTGGCCTAGTTAAAAAAAAAATAGAGCTGTTTTCTAATCTCAGCCCTCAGAGACAGTGAAGAGGATGGCTAGTGGACAACACAGCCATACCTTGTCTCAAAACACACACAGCAACTGTTTTAGAGCCACACAGCTCTGAGATAAAATATAGCCTGTTTGATCTGAGACATGTCACATATTTCTATGATGATGTCCTTTTAAAATTCTTTTGGAGGGGTTGGGGATTTAGCTCAGTGGATGAGCTCTTGCCTAGCAAGTGCAAGGCCCTGGGTTCGGTCCTCAGCACCGCAAAAAAAAAAAAATTCTTTTGGATCTCAATTAATGATTTTTGCATGTGGCTTATAAAAACCAGGATGTGAATTGTCAAACATTAATAGATGTACACAAATAGCCATTCAAAAGAGCGGTGGGGGGGGGGGGGGCTGGAGAGATGGCTCAGCCATTAAATAAAGGTCCTTGCTTACAAAGCCTGACAGCCTGGGTTCATGTCCCCACATAAAGTACAGATGCACAAAGGGGCACCTGCATCTGGAAAACTCTGCTATGGCAAGAGGCCTTGGTGCACCCATTTTCTCTCCCCTCTCTCTCCTCTCTCCTCTCCTTTCCCTTCTCCCCTCCCTTCCCCCTCCCCCTCTCCCTCTCCCTCTCCAAATATATATATATTTAAGTTGTTAGGGTTGCCGGAGTATAGGAGTGTAGCTAAGGTGAAGCACAGATCTGGGAACAAGAGTTCTTGGAATAGAATTTTTTTCCCCCTAACTTGGCTTAGCTGTGCGTTTGTCAAGTTTACTGAAGTTGTCTGAGCCTCGTCATATTTTAAAATGGAGACAGACAGCACAGATACAGTTTACAGGGCGAACCAGCTAAGAATGATCTAATGTTCTCCACCAGAAAGCGCTGAATACTCCCTTGTAGCTTTTTGTTTACAGCCAACATAGAATTATTGAATTGGTTTAAATACAGGCTACTGAGGATGAGCCTCAGATGAAGTCAAGGTCATGCAGTCAGCCCAGCCAAGTCCACCTCTAGAACAATGTCAAAGAATATCAAGCTGCAGTCATGTACTTGAGCTGCTGATGCAGAGGAGGGCCGCTGTCTAAAGAAATAAAGGAAGGAATGTAGGTAAAGAGGAGGGAGAGGTGAAAAGCTGGTCATAGTGACATAAGCCTGTAATCCCAGTTGAGGAGGTAGAGGTATTATACGTTTTGAGAGCGATGGAACTTTTCTCTGCCCAGGTAGGCTGGACTCAAGTGGTGTCGCACACCAAAGAACAATTAAGGAATGTGGACAAGAAGGTGAGGAGGATAAAATGGACTTTATTAAGGAATATATATTAAAAGCCTCCTGAGAGAGTGGGAGGGTTTCCAAAAAGAAAGCAAGAAGGGGTTGTTGGATCAGAAGCTTGGAGCTAGGAATATAAAGGTGGAAAAGCCCTAAGGTGTCAAGACAAGCATGCTTAAGATTTTCACCTGCGTACAAAGAAGAGAAAGGGAAGAAAATGCAAAAATATGCTTTTTGAGTTAGAACTCAGAAAAGCAGGCAGGCTCAGCAGTCAGGGCCTTCTTGAGGGCATAGTGCATATCTCATTAAGGAATAACTATTCCTTCCACCTCTTTAGCATGCCTGTGGGTGAGGGGTGGTCTCTTGACCAGGTGATTAATTGACAGGCTCCAGGACTAGAGGGCTTTGTTTCTCTGCTGGCAGAAAGTGGCTCTTCCCTTTCTAATGTTACCAGGGACACAGGAGATGGGGTGCTTCCTTCAGTGACCTCTAAGCCTAATGCCTGCCTACTTACATTCCCCCCCCTCAAATTTTTTTTGAGTTAAGACCCTCAAATCATTTAAGAGATGTATGGTAACTCAATCTAACTTCTTTATGCTGAAGCAGGGCATAGAGAGGTTTCTAGGGTCTCTTGTAGCCTTTCAGGAGGACAGTCTAAGGAGAACCAGATAGATGGAGTTAGATTGTTGTAGGACCATCTGAGGGTGGATTGACTGTAAATGTGAGAAGATACAGTTATACAAGGTCTAAAAATTAATAGGGTTACTGTTAAGATTATAATAGATATAACTTGATTTTTCCAGGAAGAACCAGGGATCTGATTTTAAAGTTGTTCACCAAAAGGGATGGCATTTGGTTGGCATGCTTAAATCTGAATTAAAAGGGGACATTAGAATTATCTGGAATATATATATATATATATATATATATATATATACACATATATATGTAAATAAAATGTTTATAACTGGGAGAGGCACAAGAGCCTTTTTTTTTTCACAAGCAAATGCAATACCTTTATTTTTCACAGTTACTGAAATCAGTGAAATATTAAATAATTTAATTCCAAAGTATTACTTATGCACACAAACTACTTGTAACAGCATGACCTTCAACTTAAAAAAAAGGACAAAATATTGTTTATTTATTTACATATTTCCCATCACACTGATGGGACTTTTTTAATGCTTTGTTTTCTAAAACTTTTGTTGTTATTTTTTAAAAAGTGCATTTGAAAAGCTTGAACCAGACAGTGCCACTTACAAACCACATCTTTGTCATCAGACATCATTGTCAGTTAACAATAGAACTAGTAAGATTTAATTCTCAACTTCATCCTAAAGTAGAGCATTATAACCAAACAGAAAATCTAGCTATTTAAATATAATAAATCGTGCTTCCACAATAAGAGTATCCATTAAAAACAAGAAAGGGCCTTTTAATCTATTCTCTTGGGCCTGAGTTCAGGGCCAGCTTAGGCTACATGATACTGACTCAAAAAAGATAAAAAGAGCCAGGCATGTTGGCTCATGCCTATATTCCCAGCCTCTTCCACATAGCAGGTTCCAAGCCAACCAGAACCCTGTCTCAAAAAAAGAAATGGAAAATTAAGAAGATACCTTAGTCAATAAACCCAAAATGGTTGTCTTTGGTTGTTCTAAGTTTTGGTTTGGGTTTGAGGCAGGTTCTCAATATGTAGTCCATACTGTCCTCAAAATCCTGGTCCTCCTGCCTCAGCCTCCTGAGTACTGTGGTTACAGGCATGCTTCGTCATGCACAACTGCCAAATTGTATTTTGATTGTAGGTAATAAATCATGTCAGAGAAGACAGCTCTCTGAGGCCTTTGCTGCAATGAGCTGATAAAGCAAGTGTCCATTTTTAGAAATGCACCCAAACTAAGTGTCAGGTTTGTCATTTATGTGACCAGAGCAGGACCTGCCACCAAAAAGCTGCTCCCATGTTAGCTGAACCTGACCCTCATGTCAATAAGAAGTGTGCCTTTTATTGAATTCTACCCTGGTGGTAAGGAAGGCCTGGGGTGGTTAAATAGCTCAATACAGTCGCCTTCTGATTGGTATCCTCCTCCAGAAAGCCGGGGAAGCTGGGACTTCTAGAATGGTCTGTGTGCTAGGAAAAAAAGACAGCCTCTATTGTCTCCTTACTTAGAAGCCTTGTCAATTCCCTGTTCCAAACATGACAGTTCTGCAAAGCATCTTGTTCAACCTTGGCTTCACAACTAGGTCACCTGGGTGCTTTTAGAAGCTATTTCCAGGCCCCACCCCTGAGGTATTTAGTAGACCTGGAGTGGCCTGGAGCACCTGTTTTGTGGTTTTTTGTTTTAAAAGGCTGGCAGATCTCTAGGTGACTTCTGCCCAGTCAGGATTGCAAACAGTGCCTTGTGGCTAGATGGCCATGCTGTAGTAGTGATCTTCCCTCAGCCCAGAAGTCTACTACTTCCCTCTGACCTAGATTTAGGCAACTTTGTCTGTGTTTGGGCTGATGCCAGTAACTGGCATTCTCGTTGTCTTAAGAGGCCTAGGGTAACCTCAGTCACAGAAAGAATCAGGTGTTGTTTACCCATCCCAGCAACTGAGCGACTAAGCAACTGAGCATCTGATCAGGTCACACCAGGAAGGTCAAGGAACTGCCCAGAAACCACACAGCTTTCCTTTCAGGGAGGGGGTGTGTTGTGTTGTTTGCATGAGAGCCAGTGTGTGCTGCAAGCTGCATAGAGGAAATGAGACTAGGTAAGTATTGAACTGCTTGGTCTACATGAGGTCAGGCTACAGACTTAGAACATTCTAGAAATTCCCAAGGTCCCATGCCATTGTCCCTTGTGCAGAGCTCTGGATTCTCTTATCAGAGAACTCCCAGAAGCTGAGATGTTTTCCTCTTTCCTGTTCTTTTTCTTTCTTTTCTTTCTTCCTGACTGTACCCTCAGAACTTTGCTATTCTCAAGTGTTTTGTGGAAGGAGCTCTCCTTTATTGTATACTCCTCATGTAGCAAATATTAGGTTCTCTATATATTACAGAATTTAAAATCACAGTATGGCTGGGGTTTCAGTTCAGTGGTAGGGTGCTTGCCTAACATGGACAAGACTCTGGTTTCAGTCTCATACTATTAAAAAAAAATTACTCCAGTCCAAACACTGTTTTTCCTGTTTTACATATAAGAAAACTGAAGCCCAAGAAGATTGAAGCTGGGCCTGGGAAGATCGCTCAGTCATTAAAGTGCTTGCTTCATAAGCATAAGGACCTGAGTGTAATCCCAAAACCCACATAAAATGGTGAGTTTTGGTGATCTATATGATGGTACATGCCTTTAATCTCAATACTGAGGAGGTGGAGACAGAGCCCTGGAGCTCACTGGCCAGCCAGTATAGCCTAATCGTGAGCTCAAGGCCAAAGAGAGACCCTGTCTCAAGAAGAGTTAGATCATGTACCTGAGGAGATCCCCTGGCCTGTACATGAATACATAGCACACCCATCCCACACACACACACATGTGAAGGAGGAGGTTATTGAAAAGTACTTCCCCAAGTTCATACAACTACATGCCCTTCTTGAAAGTCCATGATGAGGGGGGATGCTTGCTGGAGACCTAGGCCAGAAGCAGTGACAGTCACCTGCAAGGTTTTTGAGAATGAAATGGAGTATAAAGTTAGGAATGAGTTAGAAAAGAAAGTAAGTTTCTATTCTTTACAGGAAGGACAGTACCACCCTGTCCCTCCCCTCTCCAGGTTCTATAGCTGATGTCAAGCAGCATACAGCCAGGCGAGGTGCTACATGCACTTGGGAGGTAGAAGCAGGAGAATTGGGAGTTCAAGGCTAGCTAAACTACATAGTGAGTTTGAGGACAGCCTAGGCTATAAGAGACATACCTGTTTCAGGTACGAGATGAACCTAAGCTGGAAAAACAGTTAGGCTCAATACCTATTCTGCCTGGAGCCAGATGGAATATGGGAGTGTCCGAGGTCATGGAGACAGTACCTTCTTAGTGTAGGGTGCTGTTTATTCTCAGAGGAAGTACTGAAAACCAAAACTCTACAAGTAACTTGTTTTTTTTTTAACTTATTTTTTTTAAAATATTTTATTTATTCATTTTTTTCAAGCAGAGAGAGAGAGAGCACACCAGGGCCACCACCTTGTGGGTCTGGTTTATGTGGGTCTTGGGGAATTGAACCCAGAGCCTTAGGCACTGGAGGCAAGTGCCTTGACCACTGAGCCATTTCTCCAGCCCGGTTTTTTTTTTTTAACATTTTATTTATTTTATTTATTTGAGAGAGAAAGAGAGAGAGAGAGAGAGAGAGAGGCAGACAGAATATGGGCGCACCAGGGCCTCCAAGCCACTGCACATGAACTCCAGACACATGCGCCCTCTTGTGCATCTGGCTGTATATGGACACTGGGGAATCAAACTCTGGTCCTTCTGCATTGCAGGCAAATTCCTTAATCGCTAAGCCATCTCTTCAGCCCGTAACTTGGTTTTTATAAACAAGAATTATAGTATTTTTAAAAACTTGGGCTGGAGAGATGGCTCAAAGGTTAAGGCACTTGCCCCCAGTGCCTAAGCCCCCCCTTCATTCAATTCCCCAGTACCCACATAAGCCAGACCCACAAGGTGGTAGCTCTTGTGCTCTCTCTCTCTCTTTCTGTCTCTCTCTCTCTGCATCTATCTGCTTGAAAAATGAATAAATAAAATATTTTTTAAAAAATAAAATAATAGCCGGGCGTGGTGGCGCACGCCTTTAATCCCAGCACTAAGGAGGCAGAGGTAGGAGGATCGCCATGAGTTCAAGGCCACCCTGAGACTACAGAGTGAATTCCAGGTCAGCCTGGACTAGAGCGAGACCCTACCTCTAAAAACAAAATAAATAAATGAATAAATAAATAAATAAATATAAAATAATAATAAAATTTAAAAAAAAAACTTGGGAGGCAGAAGTAGGATTGCAGTGAGTTTGAGGCCACCCTGAGCTAAAGCGAGACCCTATCTTGAAAAACCAAAAATAAACACACACATACACATATTATTGATTTGCAAGCAGAGAGATACAGATTGAGAGAATGGGCAGGGCCTCTACCCATTACAAATGAATTCCAGGTGCATGCACCAGCCACTTTGTGCATCTGGCTAACATGGGTAGTGGGGAATCCAACCCAGGTCTTTAGGCCTTGCAGGCAAGTACCTTAATCGCTGAGCCATCTCTCCAGCCCAAGAATTATAGTATTTTGTTTAAAAAAAAAAAAAAAAAAAAAAAACAGCAGGCTCTTCTGATTAGAACATTTGCATGTGCAAAAGGCCAAAGACTTGGTACCCGGTCCTGGGAAGGACTTTCTCTGAACTGGCCCAGAGGGGACTAGCCAGAGGCCACATTCCAACTGATTGCACATTCTGAAACACTTCCTACCCGAGTAGAGATCAGGGAAATGTTCTTCTGCCCCAGTTTCCTCCTTGCCTCTGTAGGTGAACCGGAATTGCACAGTAAGTGGAGGTCTCCCTCTCCCCTAAGCTTTAGAGGAATTCTGTCACTCAGAGAAGCTTCAAGCCACATTTCTGGCTGCCCCACACCCTACCCGCTGCAGCTCTCTAGCATGCTTCCTGGTCCTTCTTTCCCACCCAGGGTGAAGTCAGTGGGGTCTTCAGTTTAGAAGCAGACCAACATAATTCAAGGTCCAACTGTCACTGGGGAGAGTACTAGTCTGAATTCTAGCCCCACCTCTACCACTCATTCTAGTACCCTTGATGAAATAAAGGAGTTGACCAAAGTCAGCAGAGTGAATCCAGGCATGTATACTATGCCCCAGCTTCTGTGCCAGTACCAAACCCAGAAAGCACTCTTTCCTGGCAAGACAATGTTAATGAGATTTCTGTCACTACAACAAAATGCTTGTGTATTAAGTCAGGGTCCTCTAGAGGAACAGAATCAATAGAATGAATTGTAGTAAGCCAAAAGGGGATTTATTGGATTAACTCATGGCAGTCCCACAATAGCAGACTGCAATCCAGAGAGTCAAGGAACCGCTTGCCACTCAGTCCACATGGCTGGATGCCTTAGCAGTCCAATCCAACACTAAAGGCCTAAAAACTTCCAGGGAAGCCGTTGGTCTTCAGTCCAGGCTGGAAGGCAGAGGAAGCTTTGTTCCAATGCTGACAAAGAGATGCACAACAAGCACAGGCAGGCAGGGAGAGAAGCAGGCTTCTTTCTCTTTTATATAGCCTTAGGGTAGAGTCTTGCAACCCTATCCCAGACTTGTTGGCTTCCTGATTCTCTGGAATTTCCTTCCTGCACTACCCTCCCAGGAAGAGATGTTCATTTCTAGCTTCCCTGAGCTTCCTTATATCCTGCCCCCCTACTGAGAGGGCTGCCTTCCTATGAACAATATCAGAGACCCACCCAAGATTATTAAAAAGATCAAGTTGACAACAAAACCTAGCCATCACAGCCTGAAATAATTTAAAAAGAGAAAATGGCTACTTTTGACTGTTTGGGAGGTTATAGTTCATGACCAAGCAATTCCATTGTTTTTGGGCCAGGACTTTAGCAAAACTACTCACTTTATCATGAGCCAGAGAGGAAAATGGCCTGAAGGCCTTCCACTAGGCCCTACCTTCTTATAAGTTCCTCCACTTTCCAGGAGTGCCAAACCTTTAACACATGGACATTTAGGGGGTATTTAAGGTCTGAGCTGTAGCACACCATCCTCAGCATGATACTGTAACCATGGGAACCGTGAGGAATGAATCCTCGTGTTTTCAGTCATCCAGCACTGACCATTCTATGTAAGTCAAGCAGCCACTGGCTGACCTGTTCACCTGTGGGTTGCTCCAGCTACATGGGAGGCTGAGTCCAGGAGTTCAAGGCCAGCTTGGGCAACATAGTGAAACCCTGTCTTAACAAAAAGGGGAAGCTAGCATATGTGAGGCTCTGAGTTCCCCCAGGGTTGCAAAAGAAAAGGAGGGGTGTTGTATGTTGTATTAGCAGACCACAGGATGAGTACTGAATGGAAGGAGGGCAGACTGCTTCAAGGCAGGGAAACCAGAAGTGGCCCAGCAAGGCAGGGCAGTGTGCCTGGCTCACTTAATAACATAAAGAGAGTTCTGGTCTCCAAGAGCCCCACTGTCTTTTAGACCCCCACCAGCTGAGGTCACCTACATTCCCTGCAGGGTAGCCGGCGAGAAAACACAAGCTAGGAGCTGAAGAACTGGATCCCTCCCAGTTGCCACTTATGTCCTACATATTAATTATTAATAAGCCTAATACCAGGCAGGAAGTTCACTAAGTCACAGAAGGCAGCATGTTGACCACAGAACTATGGGCAGGCTGGGGAGAGCCACACAAGGTGTCAGTTATCATCACCCAGTGTCCTATGATGAGACGTACATTCCTGGCTCACCTGTGGAGCAGATGAGGAAGTCTCTGGTCAGTGACGCGCTCTGTCTGGTCTTCCTCAAAAGGATACTGAGAGATTTGGGGTGACAGTAGAAGATGAAAGATAAGAACAAATGGTTGCTAATTAAATGTGGAAGGCAAGAAGGAGCTCTTAGCAGAGCTAGCCAGTGCACACCTTACACAGCACATAGAACGAAGCCAGTCCTCGGGGGCCTGAGCTCTCTTTCCCCCTCTCTCAAAAGGTTCTTTATTCTGCCTGCTTTTGTCTCCCTTGTTCTTCATATGGTATCACAGGTGTACAGCCTCAGCCTCAAAGGAGCCATTGTAACCTTATCCAGCCTGGGATCTGTTGATTGATGGAGACATAGGCATCCCTCTGAGTTGCACGAGGGAAAGATCTGAACAGTACTGGAGAGATGACTTGCATTCGAGCCAGGCTGTGTTTGGGTGCCTCATTTGAGCCCTAAAATCAGTTCTCAAGTTCCTTTGGTGAATTTTAAAAAGGAAGAAAACAACAGGAAAGGAATTGCTATCATTGTACCAGACGACCAGCTCCTGGAATTCAGACCTGGCCCCATTCTCCTCCCCGTCTTGGCAGAGTCGTATCCTTGACGACGCAGTTAAAGCTGTGGGTAGGAATAGCTGTGTCTGTGCTATTGATGGTGTTCCACGGGGCAGGCTGGGGCCAGTCTGCTGATGAGAAGCAGCTGGACCAACACATCTCACCCCAGGCGGGTCACGTGTCAGGCCTGCCCCTCCCCCTGCCCACCTGTGTTTGCTGCTTCCTCTCCACATCTTCTAGACTCATTTCTGCCCCTCCCCACCCACCTTTCCACCCACTTCAGTGAATCTCGGCTAGTACCAAGCAGCTGGCTTCCCCGCAGAAGGCAAACAAGAGAACCAATGTTCCATTCTTTTTAGCTGCTATTTGCGGGCAAGTCCATGAAATCAAAGTCACAGCCCAAGTCCTGTCTAGGAAGTTGGACCAAGCCACATGGGCATCTTCACTTGAGGACTTCTCTGAGCCTTGATAGTACTAATAGGCTGTCTGACTCTTAGAGCTTTAGTGGGCAGCATTTCCCACATGCATTGGATCCCCGACTTCCTCCAACACCGCATGGCAGGGACAGACAGGGTTCAGCAGTCTGAGCTTTGATGTCTCGCTTAAGAGAAAGATTTAGGATTTTCTCTTGAGCCAGTTAGTTTCTCTGAGCCTCAGTTTCCTCCATGTTTTGATCAGTGTGATCATAGCCTACACTAAACATTGGGAAGAGTAAACAACATCGTGGGTATAAACTGACCAGCATCAGAAGAGCCTCAGTGTTAATTATCATTTTATTGTCTAGCCATGTAGCCCAGAGCAAGCTTTTCTGTCTCTAGACACCGCCTATACACAGCCAATTTACTGCTCTTCCTGTCCCTCCCAGAGCATTGCCTGCTGGCATCAAACTTCAAATACAGCATCTCTGTGGCCACCGCAAGTATATTTTTCCTTCCACTCTATCTTCATATCCAGGAGTCCAGACAGGATCTAGGAGTCATCAAAGGCGTGTGGTGGCGCACGCCTTTAATCCCAGCACTTGGGAGGCAGAGGTAGGAGGATCGCCATGAGTTCAAGGCCACCCTGAGACTACATAGTGAATTCCAGGTCAGCCTGGGCCAGAGTGAGACCCTACCTCGAAAAACCATAAAAAAAAAAAAAAAACCTCAGCCTGCCTCCCTCCACATAGGATCAGTCACCAAATGACATTCATGTGCATATTTAAGAGATTCTGAGATTGAGCGTGTTAGTGTGTTTCTGTAG
Organism: Zapus hudsonius; assembly: GCA_004024765.1. Taxonomy (NCBI): domain Eukaryota; kingdom Metazoa; phylum Chordata; class Mammalia; order Rodentia; family Dipodidae; genus Zapus; species Zapus hudsonius. The sequence goes on from PVHP010012777.1 coordinate 28,932, forward strand.
TCCTAGCATTTAGGAGGCTGAGTCAGAAGGATTGCTACTTTGAGGCCAGTTTCTGCCACATAATGATTTCCAGGCCAGCCTGGGCTACAAGATGAGATTCTGCCTCAAAATAACAACAACACTGAAGTAAATTTACTTGAAGCTGGGGATAGGGGATACACACCTTTAATCCCAGCACTCAAGAGGCAGAGCTAGGAGGATCACTGTGAGTTCGAGGCCAGCCTGGGACTACAGAGTGAGTTCCAGGTCAGCCTGAGCTAGAGTGAAACCCTGCCTTAGGGCAAGGGGGGAATTAAAAAATAAATAAATTTACTTGGTTTTCAAAAAGTTGCAGTCTTCCTTTTCATTGGCTCAGTGGTTCTTTCAGCCTATTGTACCCACGGTTTCCTTGGACATTCACCCAGTTGACAGCTGCCATGTGTGACACATGCTTTAGACACATTGACCCTGTCAGTCCAGCGAGTGGGTTCTAGTGCTGTCCCAGCACCAGAGGAGGCTTCTGCAGTGTGCCCAGCTGCTCAGTGACTGAGGCAATTTGTGGTCCCAGACTCCATGCCCTGTCCCTCCTTCATGAATCGAGGTCAGCTGCATTTTGCGTTCTCACCACCATGGTCATCTAGGTTTTTAAGCAGTGCAGATTTATTGCATGCTTGATGCATAAACTAACTTCTCTGCTGCTGCCTCCACCCCTTGGTTTCTTGAGATGGGGTCTCAGTCTATAGTGCAGACTGGCCTGGAACTCAGACTGACCTCACACTCAGTCAGCAGTCTTGTGCCTCAGTGCTAGGATGGCAGGCCTGTGCCATCATGCCTGGCCTAAGCTCTCTTAAGGATAATCTCTTTCATATGAGCCCAGCCTTTGAATTGGTTTTTCTAAACAGTCCAGAACTAGAAACACTAAGTACAGATAGTTAAGGCCAGTGATTGGAGCCTCTCCCCTGTCTCCTTGGGTTACAGGCACTTTATGTCAGTTTCTCACTGGAGAGGAAAGGTGGGTCCCAGACACTGAGGTAAAAGAAAGGCTCTTTGCCCTCCAGGAGCTCCGAATCTTAACAGGGAGACACATACACTGTCCTCATAAGCCAAGGGTTAGTGAAAAGCTCTGGACCAAAGAATCCAAACAAATCCAACCTATCTACTAAGTTCCAGAATACAGAAAGCACTTAACACTGACAATCTTTTTATAATTCCTTAGAGGTAAAACCTGGCTTAACATGGGGTTCTTGGTCTTATTCCTCTCACTTGGTGTGAAGATTCACACTTTTTCCTGCAGAAACTATCTGATCACTGGGGGCTGCATGGTTCTGAGCTCTAGAATACATCAGACACCAAGAATTTTGGAAAAGGCATCTTTAACCTGTGTCTTAATAGTTTAAAAAAAAAGACCATGGAAAGACTTTATAAACTAAGAAGTAACTCACATAAGATGGCTTTAAATATTTTAGTCCCCCTGCTGTGTCCTAGAAGCACTTAGAAAGTGATTGTTTTTCAGGGTGATGAAGTTGGTCAAAAGACATCGTAGGAGAAACAAAATTTGGTCTGGGTCTCGAAGGGTGAATTGAATTTCTCACTTCATAGAGAAGCTATGGAAACAGGATTCTTGGCTGAGGGAGGCGTGTGTAGAAATGTACAGAAAAAAGTCTTTAAGCAGCTTGAGCTCATGGACTTTGTCAGCTTACAGGAAAAGTCTGATTATCTGTCAGAATGCAGGAGAGAAGCAGTAGAGATAATACATGGGGGCAGCTAGTCAAAAATCTATTTGCTCTGGGCAGGATTTTTCCCCTCCAGGTGGGGAGGCATAAAGTTAATATATATGTTCCCGGAGAAATATGACTCAGGTTGGTGGGGGGGGGCTCCCTGCAAAGTCTGCTGGGAAGGCCCTGGTGCCCACTGACCTCTCCTTTCTCTTCCCTCAGGCAGGTGCCCCACCTGCCAAACCAGCTTGGGGCTCATTTCACTGCCTTTTTCTTGGTCTGGGCTCAGGTCTTTAGACCTGGTGACTTCTCTTAACATCAGATTGCCAGGTTCAGATCAGATCAGCCCTACTACTATTAGTGGCCTTCAGAGTTATTTATCTCTTCTGTGCCTTTGTTACTCAGCTGTAAAAGCCAACCCTCTGAAAGCTATTGTGATAGTGTGAGGACGTGGAAGCTCTGTAATCTCAAGGAGCCCCACTCCCTCCTGGCCAACATGAGACTGTTAATACTTCCCTCCCAGAAGTGTTACATCTTAAAGCACAGGGCCTGCTGTATAAGAAATAGCTCATAAGTATCTGCCTCCATTATTATTAGTAGCACAAAACATTTCTTGGAAATCACACTTTTACCCAAGGTCATGCCTTAGGTCTCATTAAAAGGTGAGATTTCTGCAGGAAGTGGGTGGATTGCCTCAGTTTAGTGTGCTGATACTGTGGCACCATGCTAAGAGCCTCTGATTGGCAGTTATAGGTGGCTCTCATAAGTAAAAGTAAGGAACATTATTACTTAGTAAATACATTTGGGCAGAGAGAAACATTGAAGTGTTGGAGTATGGAGAAAGGAAAAGTCTTTGGTCACTGAGAAATCATAGGGACTCACTGGTGTACTGATCAGTGCTGTGTGCCTCAGCAACTCTCTAAAATATATATATTTAGGCCTGGCATGGTGGCGCAAGCCTTTAGTCCCAGCACTCGGGAGGCAGAGGTAGGAGGATTGCCGTGAGTTCAAGGCCACCCTGAAACTACATAGTGAATTCCAGGTCAGCCTGGGCTAGAGTGAGACCCTACCTCGAAAAACCAAAAAATAAATAAATAAATAAATTTTTTTTATTTACATACATTTTGGTTTTTTGAGATAGCCTCACTGTGTAGACCCAGGCTTGCCTTGAACTCATCATCCTCTTGCCTCAGTCTCCAGTGCTCAGATAGGGATACCATGCCCAACCTCCCCTCCCCCCAAAAAAAAAAACTTTAAATACAAAAGTATCATGGACATTATCACTGGCCTTCCTCAAAGCCTGCCAGCAGGTTTTACTCACTAAACAAAGCTGTGGAATCAAGATGGTGGTATCATGGTGTCGAGGGCCCACTGTGAACCAAAGACAAGGACATTCATTGTAGACATAAAATGGGAGAGGCAGAGCTGGGGAGATAGCTCAGCAGTTAAAGGCACTTGCTTGTAAGGCCTGATGACCCCAGTTCAAACCCCCAGTACCCACATAAAGCCAAATGCACAAAGTGGCCCATGTATCTGGAGATTTTTGCAATGACTAGAGGTCCTAGCACACCCATTCTCTCCTCTTTTCCTCTGTCTGCTCTCCTCCCTCCCTCTTCCTTCTTCTCTCCCTCCCTTTCCCCCTCTCCCCCTCCTTACTCCTTGCAAATAATTTTTTAAATGGGAGAGGCTATTGGAAGCAAACCATTCAAACCCCCCATTATTTAAAAAAAGGGGGGAGAATGGAAGCCTAGCATAAAAAAATTTGATGGTGATGCCCAACCATCCTGTGTTAGAGCTTGATGTATCCCTACACAAAAGGGCCATCAGTCCAGGATGTGAATGATGGTCAGGAGGAAGTTTGTCCCAGATACACAGGCCATCTTTCCATTACCCAACTCTTCCACCTTGTATGTGTTGGGCCCAACAAAACAGTACAGGTGGAGGCCCAGCATTCCCCAAGTGTGCCTGTCCGAAAGAACCCCTTGGGACACCCTCACCTGGTGATGCTGGTTCAATGTGACAGAGCTGGGGCTGAGCCTCATTAATAGTAAGTTCATCACAGGATTCTTAGAGCCAGGCAAGTTCTGGGAAATCAGGAATGACTCATTACACTTAGGGAGCCAGCCTGCACCCTTTGCTGGTCCTCACAACACCTTCTCTTGCAAGAGAACCAAATTTCTGGGCACACGTAGCAACTGAGACATGTTGCTGACCTACTTAGACAGTTTGAGTGGAAGACACCCAGTCTAGCTTGTCTGACATTAACGTCTCTGGCTTTGTGCTTAGACTAAAGAACCTGGAGCTGGCTGCTGTGGGAGGATCAGACGTCCATGTGAGGATGCTGGCAGCCCCTATCAATCCATCCGACATAAATATGATCCAAGGTAACCTTGGTTTCTGGAGCTTATGTTAATTGGCTTTTTCGCTCAGCAGCCACCTCTTTTCCCTTCCTCCTCAGGTGGGGCTAAGAAATTCCCGGGTTTAGCAGTAGCTCTTCAGCAGAGGAGCTGTCTGTACACAGTGCCAGCCCTTCTCTGGGTGTCTGCCCTCTCTGACAGACCCCTGATCATGCAATAGGAAGCAGACAGATCCCTGGGAAGTATCCATGACATTCTGGGCTCCTTTCTTACTATAACTCATCCCATGTGGGATAGAGTATTAGCTCCCTAAACAGATGAGGAAGCCATGGTGCAGAGCTTAACTAAGTAGACAAGCAGTCAGAGGCAGAGCCCAGTCAGGCTCAGGTTTGATAGACCCCAAAGTCCAAGCCCTCCAGAGTTTAACTGCCCCGACCTGGCTGGATGACCCTCTGCTCTTCTTCCCCAGGGAACTACGGCCTCCTTCCCAAGCTGCCTGCTGTCGGAGGAAATGAAGGTGTTGGACAGGTGGTCTCGGTGGGCAGAAGTGTGACTGGGTTAAAGCCAGGAGACTGGGTGATCCCAGCAAATGCTGGTTTGGGTGAGTGTCACTGGTGCCAGCAGCCATTTTCTTCAGATCCTGGTTTGCCCACTCTGGAGACACCTACTCATTGGGTCAGAGTAACTAAGCAGCACAGGGGTCATTGTTAAGCTCACAAGCCTGCCTCCAGGAGAACAGAATTCTGTTTCTTTTGCTATGGAGGGATATACACCTCTCCTTGGGCTCATAGTGACTAGAGCCATGAATATCTGACCCTCTGTATCCATAAGTCCCTGCTTTAAGGTGCAATGGGGATATGTGAGTGAGGTGGGCCCTGCCTTCCAGGAAGCTCAAATCTGATGGACACTGTCTGCAAACCAGTATTCAGTAAAGGGAGTGCTCCAAAGCAACAGGAAGCAGAGATATATTCGAGAAAGAAGCAGGCAATGTTGGGGAGCGATGAGAAAAGGTTTCATGGAGGAGCCATCATTTTGATGGATGGACCTTTGGTGGATGAGTTTGTTAGGTAGGGATGAGCTAACAGTCATTTATGTGGAGGAAGTAAAATTTGCAAAAATACATAGATGAGTTTGGGAAATAGTAGACTATCCAGCAGAGGATTTGCATATGGGGAGGGTTGCATAAGTGAGGAAGAAGGTTACAGAGGCAGGAAGGCCTTGCAAAAGCCAAGGTAAGGAGTAGCACTTTATGTATTAAAAGGAGTCATTATTAGTGTTTTGCTTTTGAATCTTTACACTTTTAAGGTATATCCATTCTCCAAATGGGTCCTCCCAGCAGCCCCAGAGGATAGTGTTACCTAAATGGTGAGACAGACGACCTAAGGTTAAGGATACCTCCCCTAGAGCACCCTTCCCTGTCACAGAATGAAGCAGAGAGCAAAGGATAGGAGAGCTTTGGTCAAGTAGAAGATGGAAGATGGTGAGCTCCCCATAACACCTTGAGTCTTACCTGTCGAGGCTTTAATTACGGTGGGCTTGGAGACTCCATGGTGCCCAGGATCATATAAGCCCTGAGTATGAAAGCCAAGCTTTATCTTCTGGGGCCAACTGAAGAAAAAAATAACCCACATTTTATTATTGTTGACTTCTTATTTTCAGTCAGTTCTGTGTGACCCAAAACTCAGGATGGAATTTGAGATAGGAGATGGCTAACTACATTTATTATACTGGGTTTACCCTGTAGCTTTTCTTAGCTTTGGGGCAGAAAGTGACAGCTAATGGCTTTTACTGTCATCAGTTTACCCTTTAGCTCTGTGACCAGTTTAAGGCCTCAAGCCACTCTTGGCTTATTTTTTTATTTTTATACATGTGTGTACACAGGCATGTGTGTATGTGCCAGTGCACTTGTGGTATGCATGTGGAAGCCAAGGGACAGCCTTGATTGTCATTTGAGTGTCATTTTTCAGAAACTCCACCCATCTTTCTTTTTTTTTTTTTTTTTTTTTTTTTTCTTTTTTTTTGGTTTTTTGAGGTAGGGTCTCACTCTAGTCCAGGCTGACCTGGAATTACTATGTAGTCTCAGGGTGGCCTTGAACTCAAGGCAATCCTCCTACCTCTGCCTCCCGGGTACTGGGATTCTTTTCTTTTTTTCAGACAGGGTCTCTCATTGGCCTGGAGCTTATCAATTAGCCTGGCTGACCAATGAGCCCCTAGAATCCTCCTGTTTCCATCTCCCTGGTGCTGGGATTTCAGGCCTGAACCAGTATGCCCCACATGTTCACATGAGTTTTGGAGACTGGACTCAGATCCTCATGCTTGTGAACACCTGAGTGATCTCCCCAGCCTATTTATTTATTTATTTTAACTAGTGACAAGCAGTTTTGAGGATTGCTTGCTGAAATTTTAAGTTGCCTTTTTGAGTCTATATCCTCCCTTAGCCCCCCAACTCCCATCCCAACAGTAAGAAGGCAGACAGCATCCACTGTATCCAGTATATGAGGACCAAAGCTTGAGAAGTGAAGCTTGCTCAAAAACTCAAACACAAAAGGAGAGAGACTCCCTGGACTCTTGTCTCCTGTGTGCTGCCCACTGTATTCCAATGTTAGAACAACTAACTCTGGTCTATAACCTACAGAGATTGTCATGGTTTGATCCAGGTGTCCCCCACAAACAAATGAATGTGTTCTGATAGATTGATCCTCAGCTGATGGCAGTTTGGGTTGTTGGGGGCGGGTTTATGGGGATTATAAACCAGCTTCCCCTTGCCAGTATTTGGCATACCTTCCTGCCGCTGTTTCCAGTGCTGTGGCAGAGGTGATGTCTACCCCACTGCTCATGCCATCATTTTCCCTGTCAGGATGGAGTCTCCCCTCAAGTCCATAAGCCAAATAAACCCATTCTTCCATAAGCCGCTTTTGCTTGGGTTCTTTCTGCGCAGCAACTAGAAAGCTGACGACAGCTGGGTGTGGTGGCGCATGCCTTTAGTCCCAGCACTCAGGAGGCAGAGGTAGGAGGATTGCCGTGAGCTCAAGGCCACCCTGAGACTACATAGTGAATTCCAGGTCAGCCTGGACTAGAGCGAGACCCTACCTCGAAAAACCAAAAAAAAAGGGGGGGAAAAAAAGGTTTTGGGCCAGATGTGGTGGTACACAACTTTAATCCTAGCACTCAGGAGGCAGAGGTAGGAAGATTGAGTTCCAGGCTACCCTGGACTACATAGTGAATTCCAGGTTATCTTAGGCTAGAGCCATTAAGGCGCCTGTCTGCAAAGCCTAATGACCCGAGTTAGATTCTCCAGTACCCATGTAAAGCCAGATGCACAGTATGGCACATGCATCTGGAGTCCATTTACAGTGGCTAGAGGCCCTGGAGCACCCATTCTCTATGTCTCTTCTCTCTATATCTCTCTGCTTGATTATAAATAAAACAAAATATTTAAAAATAAAAGAATTGAAAAGTTGGATGTAGGAGGCTGAGGTAGGAGGATCAAGAGCTCAAGGCCAGCGTAGGATACAGTATGGGATACAGTAACCCTAACATAAGAAATCAAGGGTTAGGGATTAGCATAGTGGTAGAGTACTTTGCTAGCAAAGCACTGCAAAAATGTGTGTGTGTGTGTGTGTGTGTGTGTGTGTGTGTGTGTGTGAGAGAGAGAGAGAGAGAGAGAGAGAGAGACAGACAGACAGACAGACAGACAGACAGACAGACAGACAGAAGAGGCTGTTAATAGCCAGGTTTGGTAGCACACCACTATAATTCAGGAGACTGGCAGGAAGATTGATAGTTCAAAGATAGCTTGGGCTACACAGCATGACCTTGTCTTGAAAAAACAAAAGTGAGTTCATTTGTGGGTCTGAGAAGTATGAGGTGGGAAGCTTTAGAAACAGCTCAATCCAGGAAGCTTAATGCTGTCAGAGTCCTGTCTCTCTCGTTACAGATTCTCAGATGGGGCCTCTTCCTACCGTGATATAATTATATTTGTAAATATCTGTGGACTACTCTCTTTGAGCCAGACACTGTTCTAAGATAAGCACTTGTCATATCTCTCTGAAACAACCCACAACACAAGGTAGATATCTTCTTATTTTCATTTTTGCAAATGAGAAGAAAGTAACTGTAGACATTAAGCAGGTTGCCTGGGGTCACCCAGTCAGTCTGGGCAAGGCGGTGCCAAGGACCAGAGAGGAAGAACTGGGGTTAAGGATGTTGGCCAGGTGTGTAGGTGACAGCAATCATGGCGGTGGTATTCCTCCTGGAATCTTCCAGAATATTTTGCATCGTGGGAACTATTATTAACTAAGTTTTTCAGTAAACAGTGAGATCTGCAAAGCATTAAGTTCTGGGACACAGATGTCCATAGGGTCCTTCCTTCAATGAAGAGCACAGGTTAAGGGAATAACCACCGCCAAACACAGAAGTCCTACCAGCTCTTGGTCATTCAGCATGATTACTGATTGTGGGTGTGGCTGTGTCTGTAGACACATGCAGCTAGTCCCAGTGCAACATGGGCCAGAGCATATGGACAGATATTTGCCAACTGAAACACTCCAAACAAGCCTTCAGAGGCAGCTCACACAGGAGAGGGAGCACTGGCCTGGCAGCCAAATGCACGCTCTCCTTCCCCTCTGCTTTATGGCCTGTGTAAGTCAGGAACACTGCAGTTCCCTCAGCTCTGAAGTGGAGCATATGGCTGCCACTTTGCATATCAGCAGATTCTTGCACAGTCGGCTGAGGAAATATATGCAATGATCCTGTGAATACTAAACTTCTGTATGCATTAGGTCAGTAGTTGGCAGACTTTTTTGTTGTTTTGTGTGTGCTTGCATGTGCCCTGGCCTGCATATGGAGTTCATAAGACAGCCTTGAGTGTTGGCCCTTGCCTCCTACCTCATTTGAGGCAGTTCTCTCAGCACTCACCAGGCTAGCCTACCTGGGAGCTTCTTGTTGAAGGCACACTAGGATGACTAATGCCTGCTGCAGCATCCAGCTTTATGTGGGTTCTGGGAATCTAAACTCAGGTACTCATGCTTCCATAGCAAGTGCTTTATCCACTGAGCCACCTTCCCAGTCCTTTTGTTGTTATTATTTTATTTGTGTTTGTTTATTTTGAGACAGGGTCTCCTGCAGCACAAGATGGTCTTTAATTTGCTATATAGCTGAGGATGAACTTGAATTCTGGCATTATAAGCATGCCCACCACACCCAACCAAACATTTTTTAAAATATTTTATTTATTCATTTTCAAGCAGACAGAGAGAGAGAGAGAGAGAGAGAGAGAGAGAGAGAGAGAGAGAGAGAACGAGCACCAGGGCCACCACCTTGCGGGTCTGGCCTGTGTGGGCACTGGGGAATTGAACTGGGGGCCTTAAGCACTGGAGGCAAGTGCCTTAACCGCTGATCCATCTCTCCAGCCCCCAAACAAACATTTTTTAAAGTGCCTCCAAATAGCATATATTTTAGCTTTGCATGAGTTGCAGTTACCGTCTCATTGCTAGGACAAAACATCCACCCAGAAGCAGCTTATTGAAGGAATGGATTTATTTCTGGCTTATAGTTTTGAAGGGAAGTTTCCTATGGCAGGGAAAATATGCAGGAGCAGACAGCCAGGCATCACATCTTCACACATCAGCAGGGAGAAAGTACAAGAGTAAGCTCAGTGTAACAACTGGGGCTGAACTAGAAAACCCAAGGCCAGCTCTCGATGACACACCTCCAGCAGGCTGCACCCTCCACAGGCTGTACAAACTGAGGATCAAGTATGAGACTGAACCATAAACAGATGGATCTAGAGAGGACATTTTACATTCAAACCACCTTATGGCCATATCATTTCTTTTGTAAATAAATACCCAAATCTGCTATTATAATAGCTGTAGCCACAAGTGAACATAGCAATATTCCAATACAACTTTATTAATAAAAACAAATAGTAGGCCAGATTTGGCCTGTGGATCATAAATTTGCTAATCCTCACAGAGAAGTTGGATTTCTTTTTTTTATTTTTATTTTTTTTAATATTTTATTCATTTTCAAGCAGAGAGATACAGAGAGAGAGAGAGAGCACCAGGGCCACCATCTTGTGGGTCTGGCCCATGTGGGTACTGGGGAATTGAACCAGGGGCCTTAGGCACTAGAGGCAAGTGTCTTAACCACTGAGTCATCTCTCCAGCCCAGAAGTTGGATTTCATTCAAGGTCAGTTGTTCATTAATGAAGAATGGGATTTCTCAGAGCTAGGGACTAGAAATTAGGAACATTAGGAAACCAATGTGTCTACACCCCTTCTGCATAAGCACAGTGATAGTCTCTAAATGGCATTTAATCTCTCATCATGACATAAGTATTCTCTGCTTTTCTTAGATCAGGAAACTGAATTCAAAGAAAGGTAGAGTGATAAGTCACTCAACTGGTAAGTGGCAGAGCCAAAGTTTTTCAGCAGGCCCTTTCAACTCCAAAGTCTAGGCATTTCTGCTGGGAACCATAAAGCCCTTTCTGCTGATCATAGGCACTGCCCCATCCCATCCAGGCTCTCTTGAGAGGCTTAAAGAGTCCTTAGCCATTGCAATTCATTTCCATGATTGTGCCATAAAGGAATAAGAAAATACCTTCATGTCATGCATGGGAAGCACAGTACACAGTAGCTAAGGTGAGTGGGTGTGATGGTGGTGAAGATTTGAAACCAGGTCAGGTAACACCTAGAAGATGCCAAGGCAACTCCTGGACTCTCTAGGAATCCTCCAACTTCTCCATCTTTGATTTTCCCAACCTACTCTAGTATTGATGTTCTTAACCGCCCTGCTCAGTTCTGCTCCCCCTCCTGCTACGTAGTTGGTAATTTCCTAGGTCATCTCCACTCCCCACAGCTGGGCCACACAATTCCAGGACACTGGTAAGAGTCCCAGCAAATGGGCAGTGAGTGGGCAATTCAAGAACTTTAGGAATTATGCCTCAGGCCCTTGAGATGTCTCAACCACCAGGCACTGAGACTCCAGGAAATTTTCCTAAGGTAACATGGTGAGGGTGTGACAGATCCAAAGCTCCAGTCTGGCTCAAGGCCTGTCCCCTTCACATTGTCTTCACATGGCCTCCTGCCTTTGCAGAGGGGAGCCTGTCCCCCAGTGTGGTCCGCACCAGGTGCTGGTGACCCTATTTCCAGGGAGAGCTCTGGAGCCTCTCTTTGTGCCTACTGCCAGTCTCGTGGAGGCAGTCTTGACCGTGTGCCCCAGGTTCCTCAGCAGCCTCCTCAATGGCTTCTCCTGCTCCCACACTGCCCTTCCCTGCTGTCTCCTTCCTCAGCAAAAGTGATCTCAGTCTCCCTCAGAGCTTAAATCAGCTTTCCATAGCCCTGTGTCTTGAAATATGGACTGTGACTCATTAGCAACATAAATCTAAGGATTGAAACAGCTTTTTAGTTTTTGCTAAAATTGAGCAGAATAGATTGAAAAATAACACACAGTATATCACACAGTGTGCTAATGAGCTCTCCTTTACTTTGACAAAGTACCTGAGATAACCACCTCAAAAAAGAAAGGCTTGGGGCTGGAAAATGGTTCAGCGGTTAAGGTGCTTACCTGTAAAGCCTAGTGACCTGGGTTCGATTCCCCAGAACCCACATAAAGCCAGATGCACAAAGTGATGCATGCATCTGGAGTTCATTTGAGTGCCTAGAGGCTTTGGTGTGCTCATATTCATTCACTCATTCTCTCCTTTCTCTTTCTCTCTCTCTCTCTCTCTCTCTCTCTCTCTCTCTCTCTCTCTCTCTCTCATCTATTGGCTTGCAAATAAATAAAAAATTTTTTTTGGTTTTTCGAGGTAGGGTCTCGCTCTAGCCCAGGCTGACCTGGAATTCATTCTTTAGTCTCAGGCTGGCCTTGAACTCACAGAGATCCTCCTACCTCTGCCTCCCAAATGCTGGGATTAAAGGCGTGCGTCACCACGCCCAGCTTAAATAAAATATTTTTAAAAATTAAAAGAAAGGCTTATTTTGGCTCACTGTTGAGAGCTTCCAGTCCATGATCACCTGGCCTGTTGCTATGAGCCTGTGGCAGGACATATGGACTATCATGGCAGGAGCATGTGCAGAGGAGACCTACCTATTGCCTCACAGCAATTGGGAAGTAGACAGTAAGAGAAGAGGCCAAAGACTCAATATGCCCTTCAAGGGCATGACTCCAATGACCTAACTTCTTTCTACTTAACTCCACCTGCTAAAGATTCCACCATCTCCCAAGGGCACCAAGGGTTGGGAACCAAGACATGGGTCTGCAGGGGACTTCCAAATTCCAAACAATAGGACATAATAATAGTAAATATTTGTTCATGAAACTTTGTTGTTGTTGTTGTTGTATGTGTGTGTGTATGTGTACTGATCCAGAGTAAGACTCATGGTTACCATGGTTACATCTGTATGCCACCAGCCCTATCTCGGGCACTTCTCCCATCACTCTTTGCCCTCCTCCAGGTCCATTCTATGTCCTTTGTCAGTCTGCAAGTGCACTGTCCTTGTGCTTGGAGTGGTTAACACCTGTATCCTTTATCTCTTAACATGTCACCTCCTCATAAAAGCCATTTTTGACTCCCACCTAAAGTAATTCTTTCCACTGGCATTCCAAGCCCCATAAATTATAATTTTTTGTGTCTGGGGCAGAGAGATGTTAGAGTTTGGGAGGATTTTTTTGTTTGTTTTTGGTTTTTATTTTTTGAGTCCATTGTCTCACAGTGTATCTCAGGTTGGCCTTGAACTCTTTGTTTGTTTGTTTGTTTGTTTGTTTTTGACCTGTACCTGTTCTCTCTGTGAGGCTGAAGATAAAGTAACATAGCTGGTTTTTACACGAAGTCCCAGCTATGTGGGAGACAGAGGCAGGAGGATTGTTTGAGCTCAGGAGTTTTGGACCAACCTAGACAACACAGTAAGACCCAATCTATTAAATAATAAAATAATATTGTGTTTGGGGAGATGGCTCAGTGGGTAAAACATTTGCCAAGCAAATGTGACAGAAGTTTAGGTGCTCATCAAGCACGCCTGTAATCCAGTGAGTGACAGCTGGAGACAGAATCCCTGGGACAAGCTGGCTAGCTAGACTAGCAGGATCTGGGAGCTCTGGATTCAAGTGACCATCCAGGCCTCAATAAATAAAGTGGAGAGTGATCAAGAAAGACACCAAAAGCCAGGCGTGGTGGTGCACGCCTTTAATCCCAGCACTCAGGAGGCAGAAGTAGGAGGATCACCATGAGCTCAAGACCACCCTGAGACTACATAGTGAATTCCAGGTCAGCCTGGACTAGAGTGAGACCCTATCTCAAAAAAAAA
>PVHP010012778.1:0-42274 GCA_004024765.1 Zapus hudsonius
GATAGTAATCAGACTAATTGCTGGGTCTGTGGGCTCTTGCCCACCTCTAGCACATCTGGATTACCATGGTGGGTATCTCCTTTCCAGGGGGATGACTGGAACCAATTGCAAGTTTATATTAACCAGGAAAGGGCAAGTTTTCCCACCTTAAACCAGGTGACAAATTGGAATGTCTCCTATTGGCCTATCAACTCCACCAGAAATGATCCAGGACACAGAAAGAACTTCTCCAAAGAGGAGACTCACCAGGCTATAAAGAGGTATGTTGGTCCCCTTTCTGACAATTCTACTTCCATCATAAGAGAAAATAATCATCGCTACCAGGATGGTTATTTCCAAATTTGGGAAGCTTACATGTGGATGACAACAAGCAAAGGGCATTTAAGCCAAAAAGCACCCTTGTGCCGGGAACAGCTACAGCATTCACGCTCACAATCCCCTAGTAATGTCCACTATTTGGGATGGACTCCCACAGACTTATTCCAGAATGTCATAGCATTGCAAAATTGCCACAGAATGGAACCTGAGACCAAGTATATGCTGGGCCGCTCCTAATTGCACCCAATGGTTTTGTGGTACCAACCTCTGGTCCTGGCTACCCCCAGGATGGATTGGGAGATGTACTTTAGGATTCCCCTGGATGCAGGGACGTCAGTTAAAGACATTAGAACAACCAGCTAACCTGCCTGTTTTAAAACACAGGTGGACTAGAAGCATCTTCCAATGGTATTATCACTTAGTCTCAGTCTTTATTCCATCCATTGGACTAGAAGATGTAATCTGGCACATAGAAACTCTCACCAAATACACACAAAAGGCTCTAAATGACACTGCAGAGGGAATATTCCTTCTTAATTCTGAGGTTCAGATGATGAGAAAGGCGATCATACAGAATCGCATGGCTCTGGACATCCTCACTGCTGCCCAAGGTGGCACATGTGCTATTATTAAGATTGAATGCTGTATATACATACCTGAAAACTCTGCTAATGTCTCTTCTGCTTTACAAGACTTGCATAAACAGATTCTGACCATGTCGGATGCTATGGTGCCATTCAGAGAACAGTTCTGGGAATGGATCTCAAGTTTCTCATGGTGGAAGATTATACCCATTATAATCTTTGTAATCATACTACTAGTTTTTGGACCGTGTTTACTGAACTGCTGCTTTAACTTTATCTCTGCTCGTTTACAGGCTGTCCCCAGCCAGATGATTGTGCAACAATCCAACTCCATCTACACTGGACCGTTGGAGCATCCTGCCAGAATGGAATGCTCTTCATTTCTGAATGGACAGCTCCCACTCCCTAACTCACGATGTTAAATGATTTTTGGATGTGACTGTCAGGTTCCTGTTCTCGAAGCCAAGAGAATAGGGAACCGTCTCTATGGGGAATACCCAGACTGTCCTGACTTCATGCCCCTCTCCAGCAGGAAACAGTCATGACAGACTTCCAGTGCCCCAATTCCCCAACAGCAGTTGGGGTGTCCTCATGAGAAGGGGGAAATGAAGGTAAGTTGGAGGTAGGACCCCCCCCACAGGTAGAGAGGGTCGGCTTCAGACAGGATGTCACATCACGCTATTCAGGTCACTGCTGACCACTCCCCCAAGCTAGGAAATCTTTAAAAGTCTGAACTTAACCTTGGGGGGGAGGGGTTTGCCATTCTTCTTCTGTTCAGATGGCTGAACAGGAATTGGTGGGGACCGGTGAGTTATAGCCTTTCCCCCTTCTCCCTGATCTTTTGATCAGGGAGAGGGGGAGAACGGGAAGGAATCTTCTTTAATATGTGTTAGTTTGTTCTTCACTTTTTGGGTGATTTATGGACTTTGTAATTTCTCAATGACCTCACGGACCACTTGGTGAATTGGTTTTGCCTTTCATCCCACTTTCCCCTTCCTCAATTAAGTTTTAGAATATGTGTGTGATTAAGGAGTAATCTTGTCCCTTTGTACAATTCTTTCTAAATCGGAGGACAGGAACTCGGGTACAGAGGGGGAGAAGGTTCAAAAAGTCTCTCCCCTTGTTGCTTATTAATTATCAGAAACCTGTATCAACCCCAGACCCAAAATAAAAAAAAAAGACACTGGGTAATCTTTAAAGATAAAAAAGGAAATTTATTCATGTGACTAGCCAGTGCTAACACTATTCTGGAGTCAGCCCTGAGTTCCAGTAGGTTAGGGTTTATGAAAGCAAAGACCACACCCTTTAGTGTGTGGAAAGAGCAAGCTTGTGTACAGAAGCAAAAAGCAGTTAGTTAATCACCAGTCACATCCAGTCAGCACCTCACCCATTCTGAAAATAATTTCTCAGAGATGATTATCGCTGGGTCAAGCCCCAGTTTCTGGAATTTACAGTAAGGATTTACAGTAATTGTAAGAAAACCATACAGTCATGACCTTCCTGGTCATGATCAGGTACAAACAACTTTTTTCCCTTACTTGGAGAACAATGGTTAATTTAACTGTTTCACTACCACAAAACTAAATTTACCATCAATGCATAGGACTGTTAAGAAATATTGGGGATATCAACTCATTATTTGTTCATTCAATGTATCTAATTATGGATAATAATAATAATAGATAAATAAGTAAAATTAAAAAAGAAATACTGTTCCTAATAGACTTATCATATTGCCAATTGACAGAGAAGCAAGTAATCTAGCATCAAAGATTTAATCATTCTGTTATTGGAAAATTATAGAGAAATATACCTAGCAGGAAAAAAAAAAACTAGAATTGGTTCATTATTTATGTCACCAAAAAAACCTCTGTACTTTAAAAGAAATCTAGGAAATATTGAGAGGGACTAGGAGAAAAGACCCTCCCACAGGTAGATAGGAATGTGGCCTCAGAGAGATGACCTCATGGTAATGCAACATTCCCAGGCCAAGGTTTGCCACTCCCCCCCCCAAGGAAATCCTTAAAAGTCCGTGCTCCCGGGGCTTTGGCCCTTCTTCTGTCTGGACGGCGGGCTGGGAGGCGCTGGAAACCAGGCTGGTGAGTGTACCTCTCCCCCCTCCCCCTGATCTCGGACAGAGATCAGGGATGGGGGGGAGGGGGAAGGGAGAATTTCTTCAACATGTGTGCTACTTCTTTTCTTTACTTTTTGGTGAATTTATGCGCCTTTCTGTGTGCTTTATGATTTGTTGGGTGATTTAATGCACTTCCCTGTAAACTCACAGACCATGCTGCGGCTGGTCGACCTTTACATCCCATTTTCCTTTTCCCAATTAATTAAGTTCAGAATAAATGTGTAATTAAGAATTATCCTGGTCCCTGTGTATAATTCTTTGTACATTAGAGGACAAGAACTCGGAGTAGGAGGAGGGGGAAGGGAGGATTCCAAAACACTCTCTCTCTCCCCACGTTGCTTACTATTAATTAGCAGCAACCCATATCAATATGACAACCAGACTTGATTTATAATGATCTGTTACCTTATGAATGAAGGGAATTTACTAATTAGACTCAGGGTGTTCTTGTCAATGCCTCCTGAGTATTGGCCTGTGCCTCCATGCCTGGCTCAATTTTTTTTTATTTTTCAAAACATTAAAACTGAAACATTTTTATTTCTAAATACTAGTCTTGTGTATAAGATGGCAAATTAAATTGAAACATTTTTGTTAACCATTTTAAAAGCATAAAATAGGTTAAAATCAACAATATATATGGACATTTAAATCATAAACAACATAGAAAAGGGAGATAGAAACATAGGCTTCTCTCACAATTGGTAGAAACTAGTGACTAAAGGACTTTTTTTTCCCTTCCTGCAGGAACCTAGCAGGTAAATTAGCATATGAACTAATATGTAGCAAAGGCCAATTTAGCCCATGGTTGATTACCTGTAAATTAGAATTTGAGACAGGAAAATACCTATTTTGCTCCTTTTCCCCAAGGTTCTGATAAGCAAAGACAGCAAAAAATATAATTTTACAATTTTTCCTTGGCCTAGAGTCACCAATTATGTTGCAGGATTTAATATTGGTGGGGTCAGGCGGAGTCCCACATATTTATGAACTCCAAGTTGAGATACTGTACTGTCTTTAGTAGGAATAAGTGAAGACAGACTTAAGAAGGATAAATTATGAATTAAGTTTATTTAGGGGGAAAACACAAATTGTGGTGCTTAAGAGTTTTCTAGGGAGGGAGAATATAAGATAATCTTAAACAAGTGGCATTCAGGGAGCCTTAGATGGAACATAAATGGCATCTGCCATGTGCTTTCTTATGGGGGAAAGTTAAGAGAGCAAACTGAGAGAACTTCAAAGTAGAAACCAAGAAATCCAGATCAAATATCTTAAGGAGGAACAGAATTGTATCCATGATTACCCTGAATTTAGAGAAGTACTGGAAATTGGCCTAGAGTTAGTGAAAGCATCCATGTGATAGATCTGGAGTGGAAGAGACTTATGTGTGTGGTAGATTCAGGGACCAGAGAAAAATCATACATGTAATTAAAATGAGAATTTACCACAAAAATAAAACAGAGGCAAGAAAAAATTCATCAGAGTTAGGTATGTAAGGGGAGACCCAATTGGATTTTACATATGGAAAGCAAACCCTAACTGGGGCAGCCCATCTGAGTCAGGCCACTTGTTATTGTGTTAGACTGTGGGCAGCATGTGGCACTGTAGATCAGTCTTGATCAGGCATGAGTTCCAGTTCTGCTAACAGTTTTCATTTTTGAGCCAGGACAAGATGTCACTTGCAGTGGCATCTCCTGTTTCTCTCTT
Organism: Zapus hudsonius; assembly: GCA_004024765.1. Classification (NCBI taxonomy): domain Eukaryota; kingdom Metazoa; phylum Chordata; class Mammalia; order Rodentia; family Dipodidae; genus Zapus; species Zapus hudsonius. The sequence goes on from PVHP010012778.1 coordinate 4,741, forward strand.
GGCCTCAATTTCTAACTTAAACTACCTAAAAGAAGCTAGCTATTTGTTTTCCTCCTTTTACTGTAACAATGTAGCCTAACTATTGAGGAATTAAGTAGGCACTGGGACAATTTCAGGCAAGCTCCATAGATCCCTGCCCCTTGTGTAGGAGGTGTCTCTAGCTGGAGTCCCAACCTAGGTGCTAAAACTTATTGGTCAGATATGGACCAACCAGCTGTCTCTCTGACTTACCTGGTGGAGGTTTTAAAAGTCACTGATACAAAGTCCAGCCCTCTTTTCCTCCACATGCTTTCCTAGAAGGAGGACCTTCATTTTCCAGACCTTGGAAAAGTAAGGCCCATCAATCCATTAGGCTCAGGTGGGGTGGGGTCAAGATTTTCCCCACAAGAACCTATTCCCTCATCTGTTAATCCTTTTTTCTTCTGCTTGTTAAGCTAAACAGCATAGATTTTGGCTAAAACCTCTACCCATACTGGTGGCTGGTGAACTCCATAGCTCCCCATTTTCCTTTAAATAAAGTCTCCCACTAAATGTAATCCTCTGGTTGTCTATAATTTTAATTTTTTACTTTGTATACAAGAATTTGGGTACTTGTTTTTAATAAAACAAGAAGGGGCTGGTCCTGAGGTCTGTGCAGAGTTTTCCTTGGCTACATAGACTGGGCGGGAGCACGTCTGGGGAGGCGGGGCTGGATTGAGCCAAGCTGCACGACTCTCCGTGGTCCTGGCTAGCTGCCTGGGCACTGGGGTTGTCTGGCCTGCTGGCTAGCATCGGCTGGCCGGTGCCCTCGGGAGGCGCAGGAGGAGTTTCACCCCAGGATACAGCTCTATAGGCTGCTGCGGTGTTCTGGTGACAGTGACAGTGGCAGGCACGGAGGGGACCATGGGGAGGGAGGGACCAGGTGTGCTCCGAGTGGCCGTTGCTCAGGCAGCTCCGGTGGTAGCAGGACAGCTGTGGAGACGTATCCATGGGCCCGAAAACCCTCGGAAGTGTTACAGATCTTGGAAGCATAGCTTCCTGTGTGTTCACCTCATCTCTTCAGAGAGAATAATGGGCAGAAACCTGGGGGCTTCTTTTGGTTAAATAGAGATAGAGCAGGAGGGATGGGAAGAAATGGGCAATGGGGATTGGCATTAACCAGTGACCTGTGAATACCTGCTTTGCATTTAGATGTAAGCTTGGGCATATATCAGATGTTGGGGGGCAGAGGAACTGCCACCTTCCAGACACAGCTGGGGTATGAACCTGGATTCATGTGGCTTGCTCATGGGGGTTGGGAGTCAGTGTTGACCATGGAGCTGGTGAAATGCCTAACGGGATTACCACCGGGGTTTCAAACCTGTTCAAACATCATTAACCCTTTGTCCTCCAGGCCCTCATTTAGCAATACCAACAGGGACTCCTTAAATTTTGAGGTATATTGGAATTTTGTTGGGTTTTATCTAAATTCTATTCCCCGCATCCATGCTGTAGCACCAAGGACAGTGTTTGGGTGGGAACTTTATGGGGAAACCTTGCCACAGTTATATTTGTTTTTTTTACTGTTGAATTACTCCCCGAGTTTGTGTCCTTTAATGCAAAAGAATTATACACAGGGGCTGGAGAGATGGCTCAGCAGTTAAGGCACTTGCCTCCAGTGCCTAAGGCCTCAGGTTCAATTCTCCAGGACCCACGTAAGCCAGACCCACAAGGTGGTGGCCATGGTGCTCTCTCTCTCTCTCTCTCTCTCTCTCTCTCTCTCTCTCTCTCTCTCTCTCTCTCTGTATCTCTGTGCTTGAAAATGAATAAATAAAATCTTTAAAAAAGAATTATACACAGGGACAGAAATAAGTCTTATTACGCATTTATTCTAGATTAATTAGTTAAGGGAAAACGAAATTGGATAGGAAAGCAGCCCAGCCATCACTGCTGGGCACTGCTTATTGGCACTGCTTCTGAGGGCATGGAGAACAAAGGGTTAAGAATGTCTGAGTGGGTGAAACCCCGCATTTCCCAGCTCCATCAACTCTGACTCCCAACCCACATGGGCAAACCACAGGAACCAGCATTCCCATCTCAGTATGACTGCCAATGGGTATCAGACAAACTTCCTTGTACCCATCGCCATGATCCAAGGCTAGAATAACGTATTTCCCAACACTCAGGCCCCCCAAGTTAGGTATTCTCAGGTTGTTCATACTAATCTATCCCAGTGCAGGCCGTTAACTCACCACCCCGACCAACCAATCCCTGTTTTCTTCCCTATTCCCCATCCCCCTGGCCCCATTTTTCCTATAAATGTAAGCACTCCCAATTGAATAAAGAACCACATGGATACACTATACATATCTGCTTGTGTTTGTGTCTCAACGGACCCACCTGTGTTGGCCCCCCAGCTCTGTGGAACTGCCATGAGACAGTGGAGCAGAGACCAGCCTTTGCTCAGCTCTCCACCGCTTCACTGTTTTCCCTCTGCGGCAGCTAATCGTGCCCCTGGAGGCAGAAGACAACACACCACGTGGTCTGTGAGGTTCATAATATAAGAAGAAAGGATAACAGAGAGCTCCCATCATGAGAAGGAGAGGTTCATGAGAGAATAAGTCTGGAGCCTTCCCCCATCCCAGCCATTAGCTAGTGTGGGGTAGGCCTTACCTTCCTAAGGCCAGGAGAGCTAGAGGTCCCTCTGTTAGCCTGCTATGTGGGGAAGAGGGAGGGATTTCTTCTAGGGAAGTTAATTTAAGGTTTTTTCAGGTGAGTCAAAGAGATAGCTGATTGGTTCATATCTGACCAAACAGTTGTAGCCCCTAGGTTGTAGGTCTAGCTAAACACTTCCCACTCAAGGGGAAGAGTTATCCCTGCAGACACCTGACCTTGTCACAATCCCCCCTTTGAAGAAATAACCCTAACTGCTGTTAGGAAACTGGGGTGTGGAATTTGGAGAAAAAAAAGTATACATGTTTAAGAAAAGAAAATTACCAGAAGAAGTACATATATATGTTTAAGAAACAAGAATTAACACTATCCATTTTGATTCAGTAAGAGGCAAGGCAAGGTTCTGACTGGGGAGTGGTTAAGGAGGAGCTTGGCAACACGGTGTGGGGTCTTACTGCTAAGCTCTGACATATTATCCCCTCTCTTGAGGGCACCCCAAATGCTGTTGGGAAATGGGGACAAAGAAATCTCTTGCATATCTATTTCCTGCTGAATAGGACACAAAGTTGTGGCAGCTGGGGGTATGTCTCAGAGGGGATGGTCCCTACCTAAGGCCCAAGAGAGAGAGAGACTCATTATCCATATAGCACACTGTCAAGGTTTTGTGGTGTAGCTCACGAGAAGTCGGGAGTGTTCCACATAGGAGTGGAGAGTGGTTCAGTGTCAGGTTGGATTGCTGACCACCATGGTAACTCAAAATCCATCCCCAGAATTGTTTATTGAAGGGCATCATAGCATCTGATATGGTCTGAGATGGTTACTATATGACTTGTAAAGCATATGGCATATGTTAACATAGTTATTAAGTAGAGAAATATCTATATATATATATATTCTTAATCTTAATTCTTTTTTTTCATTTTTTTTTATTTTTTTATTGTCCATAATGAGTTACATTGTTTAGTGGGCCAACAATGAGTTGTTATCCCCAATTCCTCATTGCTCCCCTTTCCCATACCAAGTCAGCTGGATATCCTCCTCCATGGACCATCTGGATCAGTCTTTGTGGGAGGAGACAATTGATAGCCTAGTATTCAGCTAGGTTCTCCTGACCCAAGTGTGTTATTACTGAGGTTTGCCCTGCCTCTGACAATCTCCTTCACCATGGCTCTCACAAACTTTCCGCCGCCTCTTCCACTCAGTTCCCTGAGTTGTGGTGGGTGGGTATTAAGGATGCTTTAATGTTGTGCGCTTAGGGGGCTTTGTGTCGAGAATCATTGGTTTCTGTCTCACTGGCTTATCCTGAGTTGATTGAATGGCTGTAGCACTGGGTCCCTTGTTCATCCAGTCATTCTCTGCAGGGTTCCATATGGATTCTCCACGATATGACTGTGATGGCTCATCTCTTGCCAGAATCTCAGCTTTCTACCTGCGGTCTGTTGGTAGGGTTATATGGGCCACAGATCTCTCGCTATATCCTGAAAAATACAAATACAATCTCCATCGGAGAGTGAGATCAGTATAGGTTAACAAATATACACCATTCTGGATTACCTAGCTTCTATTTTTAGTAGTCTACCCGTCAATCGCTCGCATAGTGCATCTTTTCTTGGGATCCCAAGAGTATTGGATCTGGTGCATATCGTCCTGACTCCCCAGTTCCAATCAAGGGTTCCCCTTCACTGAGTGGAATATTTGGCCAAATTCAATAGCTGTTGATTGTCTCCCCCAGGCCCAGGCTCCTCCATTACACAAGTGCTCCTTTCTTGGTTTGCTGTTCTCTCCCAGTAGGAGGAATACTCAGCCTACTCATGGCCACAGACTGTTTCATGCCATTGGTCTGTTTACTCCAGCTGTCGTTGAACAGCTTCCGCTGGCAGTTTGTCTAGTGCCTTCCAGCACTGTACTAACTGCCATCTGGGGACTGGTTACCATTCCAGACCAGGAAGGGTCTCTCGATGCTGACCTATGGCATTCTGTGGTTTCTTCAGCAACAGGGTTTTGCCTCAGGCCTGGGGAGGGTGTTCAAGAGCCTTGACAGAATTCTGTCTTGTTTTTGTAACCTCATGGTTCACTTTGGTAAACATCTCAGTGATGTAAGTAACCAGTGGCTGGAACCCGGTACTGTCCGACTACTCAATTATTCACAGACTTAAACATTCTCCCCTACTACTCATGGCCCCTCTTACCAGTTAATGCCCACTACTTACTCTTTAGGTTACAGTATGCTCGTGAGGATTTTGGGTTTTTGAACCTAATTTGGTTTAGCCTCATGCCTAAGCCATTCCCCTCTCCCCTTCACTTATACTTCATTCATAACTTCCCACTTCTTTCTACTAGTCTACATAAAGAAAACGGTTATCCTGGTTAAGGACCACATATGAGGGAGAATATGCAGCCTTCAATTCTATGTTCTTTTGAGTGTTCACTTAGTAAGATCTGCTCAAAGTAAGGCCATTTTTTTTCCTAAATTTCGATATGCCATTTTTCCTTTCAGCTGAGTGGAATTCCATCGGGTAAATATACCACAGTTTCACTGTCTATTCCTCCAAGGATGGGCATTTGGGTTGATTCCAATTCTTGGCAATTATGAACTGAGCTGCTATAAATTTAGTTATATAAAATTTTCTGCATTGAGTTGTGGCATCTCGTGGGTAGATGCCTAGTAGAGGGATAGCTGGGTCCATTGGTAGTTCTATGTCCATTCTGTCTAGGAGTCTCTACACTGTTTTCCATAGTGGTTGAACGAGTTTGCAATCCCACCAGCAGTGAATGAGGGTTCCTTTTTCCCCGCATCCTCACCAGCAATGATTATTGTTAGTTTTCTTTATGATTGCCATTCTGACAGGGGTAAGATGGTATCTCATTGTGGTTTTGATTTGCATTTCCCTGATGCTTAGGGATGCTGAGCACTTTCTTAGTGAGTCAAGGCCATTTGTGTTTCCTCCTCCGTGAATTATCTGTTGAGATAAGTACCTCATTTTGTGAGGGGACATTTTGGGTTTTTGTTATTAATTTTTTGGAGTTCTCTGTAGGTTCTGGAAATTGGGCCTCTGTCCAAGTTGTAGCTGGGGAAAATCATCTCCCAATTTGAAGGGGGTCTATTGGCTCTGAGTATGGTTTGTTTGTCTGTACAGAAGCTTTTGAGTCTGATCAGGTCCCATTGGTTAAGTGACTGTTGTGTTTCCTGGGCTGCTGGAGATTTGCTCAGGAAATTTTTCCCTACTCCTATTTCATGTAGGGTTCCTCCTTTTTTTTTCTTCTAGTGTGTTTAGGGTTACTGGATTTATATTAAGGCATCTGATCCATTTGGAGTTGATTTTTGTGCAAGGTGAAAGGAGTGGGTCTATTTTCATTTTTTTACACATGTTCATCCAATTCCTCCAGCACCATTTGTTGAAGATGCTATCTTTGGCCCAGCATACATTGTTGGCCCCCTTGTCGAAGACCAAATAACTGAAGTTACTTCCATTTAAAGCTGGGTTTTCAATTCTGTTCATTAATCTGTCTTTCTGTTTTTTTGCCAGTACCACGCTATTTTTGTTACTATGGTGTTGTTTTAATAAATAAAGAAAAAGTAACCGGTACGGGTCCGGCTGGAGTTTTCCCAGTGCTACTTCTGTTCCCTGGTTGGAAGAGGTGTTCTGGCGCCGATCCTGGGCGGCGGGAGGAGGCTTGTCCAGCCAGCTAGCACTAGGGCACAAACCGCTCTGGGTTATTCCTCTGGAAGTGGCTGCAGGGTCTGCTAAGGCTGGCACCGGGGTGTGAGCCCATTCCATATCGGTGACACAGAGGTGACCACAGCGGCGGCAGGTTCGATGGCTGTGGGGGACCCGAAACCGGGCATCCATGGAGGCATGTCCTTGGGCCTGAGAGCCCATGGAACTGTCACAGCTCTGTGTGTGTTCAGCTCTGGAAGCATGGCTTCCTAGGGGATTTACGGTTCCCCATGTGTTACAGCACAGTAACGGGCAAAGACCTGGGGGAAAAAGCATCCAGGGCAAGAAGTCCCAAGATAAGTAATTCCAATCACCAATCACACTTTATTGTAGCAGTATCATGGGTTAAATAGTAATTGAGGAGGAGGGAGTGAAACAAATGGACAATGGAGATTGGCAGAAATCAGCAACCTGTGAATACCTGCTTTGCATGTGGACGTGAGCTTGGGCACAAATCAGATGGTGGGGGTAGAGAAACTGCCACCTTCTAGGCACACCTGGGGTGCGAACCTGGGTCTATGTGGCATGTTTTTTTGGGGGGTTGGGAGTTTCAGAGTTGAGGGTGGAGATAGGGAAATGCTTATCGGTTAGTCACCAGAGTTTCTGACCTTCTTCAACACCCTCTTAACTCTTTGTCCTCTGTGCCCTCCTTAAGCAATACCAATACTATAGCTTTGTGGCATGTTTTTAAGTCAGGCGTGGTGATACCTCCTGAGTAGGATTTTCTACTTTTGGCTGTCTGAGGTCTTTTGCCCTTCCAAATAAATTTTGAGATTTTTTTTTTTATGTCTGTGAAGAAAGAGGTTGGGATTTTTATCGGCATGCCATTGAATCTGTAAATCGCTTTTGGCAGGATTGCCATTTTTACTATATAGATACTCCCTACACATGAGCATGCAATATCTTTCCATCTTCTCATGTCCTCCTCTATTATCTTCTTGAGTGTTTCAATATTTTCCTTAAATAAGTCCTTCACAACCTTGGTTAGTGATATTCCAAGGTATTTGATTTTCTTTGAGACTATAGAAAATGGGACAGTATCTCTGATGTCTTTTTTTCTCTCTACTTTTCTTCTGCATATAGAAAGGCTACTGATTTTTGTGTGTTGATTTTGTATCCTGCCACATTGCTGAAGGCATTAATCAACTTCAAGAGGTTACTGATACTATTCTTTGGGTCTGATATATAAAGGATCATGTCATCAGCAAAGACGGATAGTTTAATTTCTTCCTTTCCAATTTATATCATTTTATGCCCTTATCCTGTCTTATCACTTCAAGCACTATGTTAAAGAGCAGGGGTGAGAGTGTACAGCCCTGTCTTGTTCCTGAATTGAGTGGGAACTCCATGAGTCATTCCCATTTGAGAAGGATTTGTGCTTTAGGAGTTTTGTAAATTTTCTTTATTAAACTGAGTTATAGGCCATCTATGCCTATTCGTTCGAGAGCTTTGAACATGAAGTGGTGTTGAATTTTGTCAAAGGCCTTCTCCGCATTTATTGAGATAACCATGTGGTTTTTGTGGTTGAGCCGATTAATGTGATGTATTACATTTATCGACTTGCATATGTTGAACCATCCTTGCTTCTCTGGGATAAAGCCAACTTGGTTAGGGTGGACAATATTTTTGATGTAGCGTTGTATCCAGTTTGCTAGGATTTGTTCAGGATTTTTGCATCTAAGTTCATCAGAGATATGGGTCTATAGTTCTGTTTTCTTTTGTTGCTTCCTTGCCTGGTTTGGGGATTAGGGCAACAGTAGCTTCATAGAAGGTGTTTGGAAGCCTTCCCTCATTTTCTATGCTTCTAACAAGCTTCAGAAAGAGTGGTTTCAGCTCTATGATAAATGGTTGGTAGAATTCAGCTGAGAAACATCTGGTCTTGGGCTTTTCCTTTTGGGAAGGTTTTGGATTATATCTTCAATCTCTGTGGATGTGACAGGTTTATTTAGTAATTTTATCTGCTCTGGGTTAAGCTTTGGCAGTTGGTAGGTGTCCAAAAACTTATCCATTTCTCCATGTTCTCTAATTTTGTGGAGTAGAGGTTTTGGAAGTATGACCTGATGATTCTTCCAATGTCTTCAGGATCTGTAGTGATCTCCCCAGTGTCCTTTCTAATTTTGTTGATTTGGGCTTTCTCATTTCTTCGTTTGATTAGATTGGCTAGGGGTTTGTCAATCGAACCAACTCTTTGATTTATCTTTTTTTAAATAATTTTCTTTATTTCCAATTCATTAAACTCAGCTCTGATTTTAATTATTTCCTTGCATCTTGTGCTCCTCGCGTTAGCTTTTTCCATCTGTTCCAAGGATCTTAGGTGGGTGCTTAGGCGATTAATCTGAGACCTCTCTGTCTTTGATATGTAGGCATTTAGAACAATGAACTTTCCCCTCAGGACTGCCTTCATTGTGTCCAAGTTCTGATTTGATGTGTTATAGTCATCATTTATTACTAGGAAATTCTGAATTTCCTGTTTTATTTCTTGGATGACCCAATCATTTTTTAGGAGCGAATTTTTCAGGCACCAGTACTTTGTTTATTTTCTGGATCCTGTTCCAATGTTAATTTCTAACTTTAATGCATTATGGTCTGATGTGATGCAAGGAACTATGTCAATATTCCTGAATTTGTTTAGGTATGATTCATGGCTTAGTATATGATCAATTTTTGAAAAAGTCCCATGCACTGTTGAGAAGAGTGTATATTCTGTGTCTTTGGGGTAGAACGTTCTCTAAATATCAGTTATCCCCTGCTGGTCAATGGTGTTATTAAGCTCCGTTATATCCCTGCTGATCTTCTGTTTGGTTCATCTGTCTAGAGATGATAGAGAAATATTAAAGTCTCCTACTATGATGAAATTCCAGTCTATTTTTGCTTTATTTTTGAGTAGGGCTTCCTTTATTAACTGTTTCACCCAAATTTGGTGCATATATGTTAATGATGGTTACATCTTCCTGTTGGATAATTCCTTTGATGAGTAAGAAGTGATCATTATTACCCTTTTTAATTGATTTTTGTGTAAAATCTATTTGTCAGAGATTAATGTAGACACATGCTTCCTTTTTTACTTCCACATGCCTGATAAACTGTTTTCCATCCTTTTACTCTAAGAAGATTGCTGTCTTTAGAAGTAAAGTGTGTTTCCTGAAAACAGCAAATGGAAGGGTCCATTTTTCTGATCCACCCTTCAAGTCTGTTTCTTTTTATAGGGGAGTTAAGTCCGTTTATATTCAGTGATATAACAGTGAGGTTAGCGTTAAGCCCTGCCATAATGAAGGGTTAATCGGGGTTGTTTCTGTGCTGCTGTTTTTAGCACACTGATTGTGATTGTCTTGCCTGATCTCTGGTACTCTTCTGAGGTAGATTTCTTGTTTCTTCTGTGTGGGATATCTCTTGTAGAATCTTCTGAAATTTTGTCTTTGTTTTCAAATAGTCGTAGAGCTGGTTTACTTCATGGAACATTTTCACTTCTCCATCTACTATGAGGGATAGCTTTGCTGGGTACAGTAGTCTAGGTTGAAAGCCATACTTCTTTTGGCCCTGAAAAGCATTATTCCAAGTCCTTCTGGCTTTCATGGTTTCTATTGAGAAGTCTGAGATAAGTCTGATGGCTTTTACTTTAAAAGTTACGGTTTGGTTTTCTCTAGCGGCTTTGAATTTTTTCAGTATTTTTGAGTATCATCTTAATTAAAATGTGTCTTGTTAATTAAAATGTATCTTGGATTATTCCTCTTCATATCTCGTCTGTTTGGAGTCCTCTGGGCCCCTTGAAAGTTGAGTGGTCTTTCTCTTGTTAGATAGGGAAAGTTTTCTTGAATAATTCTATTGAAGATATTTCCTATGCCCTTAGCCTGGGCTTATTCTCCCTCTGGGATCCCCAAGATTCTAATATTGTGCCTCTTTATGGTATCCCATAGATACCTCAAATTTTGCTCACTTGATTTCTTGAATTTATTGAAACCTATAACATCCTTATTTATTTCTTCTGTTTTGTCCTTAACGTCTGAGAGTCTGTCCTCCAGATTGTCAACTCTGGGACTGATTATTCAAGGGAGGATTTTAACTACTCCATTTCATTTTTGGTTTCTGCTATAATTTTGTTTATAGTCTCCAATTCTTTGGTGAGATCCAATTTCCAGTCTTTTTGGGTTTTTTTGCTTGTGATTCCTGAAATCATTTTTAAGTTTTCTTAACTCCTCATCAAATTTAATCAATTGATTGTCTAGCTCCTCCCTTAGTTGATTCACCATCAATTCACTTAATGTGTATCTGAATTCATTCATATTTCTCTCCATTAAATTCATTCTGGAGTCTATGCTTGAGTTGTTAAGCTTTATCTCATTCATGTCTTTTCTCAGAATTTCCATATCTGCCATTAACTGCTTCATGTTTGCATTGCAGTTTTGGTTAGTAGTCATATTATTCTCTTTTTGGGATTGTATATTTGCTGCCTCTACTTCCTTGCCACTATCCTGTTCCACAAAGGGACTAGGGGCCCTGAGTTGGGGAGTTCTGTCTTTGAATTCTTTGTTTTTTTTTTCCTTTGGTTTCTGCCCATGTCCAGGTAGGGTACTGGGACTCAGGCACCCTGGGGAGTGCTGTTCAGCCCTCTTTGCTGTATTCTCCCTTCAGTTGCACACGGTTCCTGGTGCCCACTGAAGTCACCTGTGCCCTCCCGGTAGTGGCATATGGTCCCTGCCCTCAGTGGACTCTGCCCTTCTAGCAGTGGCAGCAGTTCCCAGTTATCTGCCAGAGGCCTGGCCCCGTCTGCAGTTGCGGTCTCGAGTTAGCTTACGGAAGCGAGCTTTGTCAGCCTGCCCTAGAAGCATGTCTGCATGTGGGGGGGGGCTTGCTGAGAGAAGTGTGCCCAAGGGTCAGGCACTGGAGGGAGGGCACCCCCTTGGAGGGATAGTTGCTCAGCTGGCAAGGGCTCAGGAAGCCTCTGTGAGGAGACAATGGGGATAGCAGGAGCTTGTGGTGAGGGAAGGGTGGCTCTCTGTTCCTCTGCGGTGCAGAAAGCAGCTGGGGGACCCCATCCTGGCTGGTGCTGGAGCTGAGGAGAGGGTAGGCTTGAGTTCAGGGACAGCTGGTGTCTGGCTGGGGTTTGGATACCAGCTGGAAAATCAAACTTTTACCAAGAGAGTCCTGGCAAGGCTGCTACTCATCCACCATCATGCTCCACCCTCTTAATCTTAATTCTTAATATATAATTTTTAATATAATCTTAATTATTCTATAATCTTAATAATAGCACAAGTGTCACCTAGGGCAGCTATGAGGGCATTTAGAGTCCTGTGATTTTTATGATTATTATTTGAGTTTTAGAATTTAGCAGATATTTAGTAGTATCTTTTCCAATGGAAGGAATATACTTATTAGATAAAAATTTGTCTGTATTTAAATTTGTAAATAAGTTGTGCATGATAAGTGTTTACCTTGTTTTCCCTGTATTTAGGAAAATTTTAAAATATATCCTCCAATCTTTCCTGGGGCAAGCCAGGAGCAGAGATTGGTATCAAAAAACCCTTTTAGTGTTAGTGGGAGCTGTCCTATATATATATATATATATATATATATATATATATATATATATATATATATATATATAATTTTACATCACATTCTGTTAGAAATCCTTTTGATGATTGGAGGCTTATGATATTTAGTCATAGGATTAGAACTATTAAGAGTTGGAGCCAACCTGTTTTAGAGACTTGTTTTTTTTTTAATTTTGATAGTTGTTATTACCATATATCCTTCATTAGAAATTTCTCTATTTATTAGGGCTGGAGAGATGGCTCAGCGGTTAAGGCACTTGCCTCCAGTGCCTAAGGCCCCGGGTTCAATTCCCCAGGACCCACATATGCCAGACCCACAAGGTGCTGGCCCTAGTGTTCTCTCTCTCTCTTTCTCTCTCTCTCTCTCTGCTTGAAAATGAATAAATAAAATATTAAAAAAAAGAAATTTCTCTCTTTATTTTTTAAGACTTGGTATAAAGCCAAGATTTAAAGAAGTATGTCTTTTTGGGTGTCATGATGGCTCTATAAGGAGGATTTATGATTGGGGAAAAGCACTGTGGCTTCCTTAGCATTATTGCTCTCAGTAAGGGAGAGTCCAGGTCATGCTAACCTTTGTTTTCCCTTAGCTGGGAAATTGTTAGGACTATCATTCCCAGTTTGACTCCTGTTTTTTGACTGTACACTGATTTGTTTCTGGTTCTCCTTATCCTTTTTGTTCAGAAAGATAGGAGACACTCAGAGATGCAGTGTAAAAATACTCCAGTATGGCCCTTTACCTCTTATGGCCTTTTGTGATCTGAGAGCAGAGGCCAAAATATTAGCCTATTTGTCCCATGATGCCAACTGACTTTGGATTTTATATAGGGAATTGTCACACTTAGAGAAGAATTTGTATTAACCTTGTAGGATAGATATATCCACATTGACATTTAAATTGACTAATAAGGCATATCTAATAAGAGAATGGCATAACATTCAGTCTATCTAGTCCAACCTTTAGTTTACTTATTTGGAACAGTTTAGGCCATAACTGAGGTATGAAGTAGGTTCATTTTAATTTTTATTTTAACATCTCATGACTGTTACTATAGACAAAACATAGTTTTGAAAACTTTTTAGCCATAAGTACAAATATAGAGATCTAACCTGGAAGTCATCAGATCAAGAACAGTCTAGAAAGACAGCATTTATGTTTGAAAATATACCAATTATCCAGGAGGGTTTGGAAACTCAAATTGTAGAGGCTGTAATATTTTTTCTCAGATGTCTGAGCTTGTACCTGGAGTAGGGTATATGTATTAAATAGTTAGTTTATTTAGAGGCAGTTTGTTGGGCACTGCCTGTTGGTGCTGCTACTGAGGGCACGGAGAACAAAGGGATAAGGATGTATGAGTGAGGCGAAATCCCGGTAATTCGGTAGGCACTTCCTGTCTCCATCTACCCTGACTCCCAACCTCCATGGGATAGCCACAGAAACCAGCATTTCCATCTCAGAATGACTGGCGTTGGGTATCAGAAAAACTTCCTTGTACCCATCCCCACGGACTGTGGCTAGAATCACGTATTTCCCGCCACTCAGTCCCCCAAATAAGGTATTCTCAGGTTGTCCATACCCACCTATCCCAGTGCAGGCTGCCAACTCACCACCCCCATCAACCAATCTCCTTTTCTCTTTCCCACTTCCCATTCCCCCTGACCCCCTTTTTTCCTATAAATGTAAATTCCCCCAATTGAATAAAGAACCACGTGGATATACTATACACATCTGCCCACCTCTGTGCCTCGCTGGGCCCCCCTGTGCCATTCCCCCCAGCTCTGTGGACCCCAGCCCTGAGACAGCGGACAGCGGATAGCTCACTTCGGCTTCCACCCCATCTCTGTTTTCCCTCTGTGGAGGCCAACGGTGCCCCTGGAGGAGAAAACAACAGCAGTTGACTTGAAATACCCCCAAATAAGACAATTTTTATAATAATGTCTTAGATAGAGACTCTGTGATTATCCACAATAAAGAAGTGTCTGTTCCTGTCAAATTAGAAGAGCTGAATTTTAATATAACCCTTGGTGAATCTGTTTTTGAAAGAGAAAACATTTGACAACCAACATTGTTAGTTTAATTTCAAGCATTAATTAACCTGATATATAGTAGAGATCCTTATAAACATAATACAATTTTATGTTTTATACATTATAGAAATTTTACAAAAGCTTAACTAAGTTATTCCAATATATTTTATCTGTCTGGAGGATAGAAGCCATAATGGCTGAAATTAAACCTTTAAGTTACATAAGTCCAATTATGACTATTTGATAGCATTAGCATGAACAAATAGAAACCATTTTTAAATACACAATGCTTTTAGATGTGAGAACCTTATTTTAGAAAAATAATATCAGTAAGTAACCTTATCTTTAAAAAAACTCAATTTGTCCCATAATTAACACATTGTCAAAAATATAGTTAGCTTGGGCGAGTACCTTAAGAGTCTTTTTTATATTCCTTAACCCATGAATAATTTAGTATTTGTGAGCTGTTGATGAGTAACCATAACCATAATAGTTAAACCTTAACATCTAGAATAGGGTCTTGGAAGGGCCTGACAAAATTTCCCTTTAGGACAGTTTCCACAAGTGTGTCCTCCTCTCTATACCAAGGAAGCAATCCTTGGTGATGCCCCCTTTCCTGAAAGGGGGCCTTCTTTAAGCAACATTTTATATTGATGCTCTTTATCCTTTTTTTTTTTAATTTCCCTTGTTCTATTTTTTTTTTTTACTTTGATTCTCTTTTGTTCCCTTTTGGCTTCCATTTGTAATAACACCAGTTGGACTTCAGAGCAGCTGGTTTAGCTCTTGATTTGTTTAGCCACTGATTTTTGTAAATTAGCATGTTTTTCTAATTGTCTCCCTTAATCATTTAAGAAAGGTGTTGTGGTCAGCTTTCTAGTTGCTGTGCAGAAAGAACCCAAGCAAAAGCGGCTTGTGGAGGAATGGGTTTATTAGACTTATGGACTCGAGGGGAGACTCCATACTGGCAGGGAAAGCAACGGCATGAGCAGAGGGCTGGACATCACCTCTGCCACAGCACTGCAAACAGCGGCAGGAAGGCGTGCCAAATACTGGCAAGGGGAAGCTGGTTTATAATCCCATAAGAACCCGCCCCCAACAACACAGCTTCATAGAGGTTGTAAAACCCAAACTGCCATCAGCTGAGGAATGATCTATCAGAACACACTCATTTGTTTGTGGGAGACACCTGGATCAAATCATGACAAAAGGCAATTGGCAGTTTGTTATAAAATTGCCCTATGTTAAGTGGAGACCTTGGGGCTGTATTGGAAGCTGAATGTTCCACCTGAAACAGCAATGGAAAAAAGAGGAGCAGAAGAATCTTGAATCAGAATGTGCCCGATTCTGGTTCTCATCTCTGCTGTAAAGAGGGGCATCTCCTTAGAACCGGATTTGGGACTAGAGGCTTGGGATGTCCTTTGTATAGGAGCCCGGATTCCAAATTCTTTAGTTTGTCCCAACTCTAAGAAGACACAAAGTGTGCTCTATGTGTTTTCTTGAAGCAAGGAAAGTCCCCCTTAGAACTTCCGTGACCTGAATTCTCAGGGGTGCCCATCTCCAAGCTTGACTTCTGCAGACCTCCCCACCATGCATCTCACATTATGGCATATGAGAGCACCGGAGGCATTGATTAGACTATTAGTGTAGAGATTATGCATACTCTTGTCTTTAATACATCTAACCACTCAGCTGGGGAGGTGGCTTGGGACCTCATTCCCCTTTCTTCCCTTGGTGGGAGTCTGGGTTCCCTAGGTGAGTCAGAGAGACAGCTTATTGGTTCATATCTGACCAATCAGTTTTAGCTCCTAGGTTGTAGCTCTAGCTAAATGCCTCCCATTCAAGTGGAGGTGTTATCCCTGCAGACTCATGACCCTGTCACAGGAAGGTTTGGGAATATACACTAATTTATTTGAGTTTATTTATTTATTTATTTGAGTGGTGTGTTCTCCCCACACTGGTGGCTGAAGAATTCTGTAGCTCCCCATTTTCCTTTAGATAAAGTCTCTCACTATACGTAATCCTCTGGTTGTCTATAATTTCAATTTTTTTAAACTTTTTAGACAAGAATTTCAGTACTTCTTAAATTTTGAGGTACATTGGAATTTTGTTGGGTTTTATCTAAATTCTAATCCTCAGCACCCCTGCTGTAGCACCAAGGACAGTGTTTGAGTGGGAAGGTTTGGGAGTATACACTAATTTATTTGAATTTACTGTTTAAAAATTGCAGGCACTGTTTTTAAATGTTTCTTTATCATGGAAAAAGCAGTTCCTATTTTCCAGTGGAATGAATACAAATGTGGATTGGGGAAGGAGATGGCTCAAAATTAGACAAGGACATGGTGGAGAAATATACACTCTTTCATAATACATGGTTTTATATTTCAGTCCTACTCTAGAATTTGCCACTGGCTATACTTTGCCACTAGTCATATTATCACTGATTTGTATCCAGAGCTTATACTAGTGGTGTATTGCTGAAGTTCAATGGCTTGCCTTTGGGTCTGAAAGACCACGAAATTTGCCCCATGCTGGTCATAAAACCAGGATCCTTAGCTCACAGAAAGACATCAACTATACAATGAAAATGAATCTTGAAAACAAAATTCCAATTTTTCATTATTTTTCATGTCACATTCCAAACCAAATGAAAAAAAATGTATAAAATGAACTAACTCATGAAAGATACAGCCTAAACCAGACTGCAATGGTTAAATTTTATTGTAAACTTAACCTGTTTGGTAATCCACAGTAATCTTGGCTGGATCTTTGTGGTTGCTTACATAAAGGATTAATTAAAGGAGGAGATCCCTCCTCCAGTGTGAGCTCTTTCTCCAGAAAGGAAGGCAGTCCTTTCAGTATGGGGTGAGGGGACAGTATCCTCTAGTCTAGAAGGGAGGTGGCTGTATGACCTGTCTGGTCAGAGCCTTCCTCAGGTGTTTCTGAACAAGTTTCACTCTCCATGAAACATTGACTAGCTGTCAGGATTGTGAGGGTTAATCCACTCAGTCACTTCACTGTGTAATTGACCTGATAATAAACTGGAAAAGGGATAAAAGGAAACATTTCATGTTCTACCCTAACAAATTTCACTCCTTTTAAGAGCTCCTGAGAGGTGTGTGTTCCAGAGAAACTGGAATCCCTTAGTAACTGTTAGAATGCTGTTTTAACTGTCCATAGCTGCCAGACCTACATAAAAGAACAACACCCCAGGCCAAGCATAAGATACCAGTAATGAGGTGTTTAACATTTGAAAGGTACTGACAGAGCTGTCTCTGCAGGCCTGAGAAGCATTGTGTCCAATTTTTTCCCCTAAGTCAAAGAAATTTTGTTTCAAAGCAGTATGTATGAAAGTGAATTCAAGGAATGGCAGTTGTGAGAAATAAAAAGGTGTAGGGGCAGAACAAGTTTGTATCAGTAGACAGCCTGCAAATCTTTCAGTGAGCTCCAGAGATGAAGCATCTGTGAGTCATCATGTATGTTCGGTCAGACTTTTAATGATGCAGCTGCCTTTGTGTCTTCCATGCTCCAGTAAGTAACTCCTAACTCATACTTCTGTAACTCCAATAAACTTACTGGTTCACTAAGTTGGACTTGCTTTGAAATGTGGCATTGTTCTCTTGCTGGTGCCAGATCTTGGAGTATTTGTTTAGGTTTCCCCAGTAAGTTTAGTGAAACAGGCCCATTCAAGGGCATAAGATAATGACTTACCTTCCTCATACTCCACTCCTCTTATTAGTTTCCAGAACCTTTCAATAGCATCAAAGATAGATATCAAGTGTTCAACACATAGCCTTCCAGATACATTGAAAATTCAAACTATAGCATACTGATTCTCCTGGACTATGAAGCCATGATGCACAGGCTAAAATGGAGTGTAATAGAGAGGAGGAAAGAGAACAATATCAAAATTCAATTTCTAATCTTTTGTAGTATTTGCATGCCATAGGTGGAAAGATTATAGAATTTCATATTTGAAAAAGAAGGTTTTCCAATTTAGTTATCTACCAACTTAACAAATAATCATCTCCAAACCCCATGAAGAAACTTCATAAAATATAAAGGCACTACAGATTCTCAGGGATGACCACTGGCTTTTGTGAACAGTGATAATAGAGTCCCTATATGTACTGAAGCAAGTTGTCTATCTGAATACCTCTTCCTTGCTTGTTGTGTGTTCCTCTCCTAGTAAACTGAATAGTCTTTAAACTTTTTCAAAGAAAACAGCTTCATATATTTGAGGATTATCATTGTTTCTCCACTCTAGGCCTTTGCTACAATTTTATAACTCCCTTTCCTGAGAGAGGGCTTCAAATTCTCTCACTATGGACTTCATCCTCTTACGTGCCCACACAGCAAACAGCTGAGAATGGAAGCCAACACCCTGGGGGTGCTCAAAAGAGACAGCATGGATTAGAAATAAATTTGTTTCTAGATTTCCATCGTCCATTAAGAAATAAGATACATTAGCTTTTGAGGCATTAATTGCACTGTTGATTTATATGGAATTTATATTAAGAAAATTTTAAAGGCATTTTTATATAATATGTTCCCATGACTAGTATTTATGGCTATTTTGGTCCTAAATTGAAGACTTTTTTATATTTTACCATCTTTATATTTTATCATAAGAGTTATGAGTAAAATTATCAAAATCAAATCAAAATAAAAATAATATAAGGTAATTAAAGTTAAAGATTATAAAATATTTTAAAGTAATATATTTTATATATAATATAATATTTTAGGACTAGATATCTTTATCCTTTTGTCAACATACACACAGGCACACCAAACACAACTCTCATATCTAATGGAATAAGAATTTATTCTGCAGCTAAATATGAGTGACCATGGTCACCCAAATTCCATTGGATGTCATAACTGTTTCATGAACTTTTTATCATAACAGGACAAAGAAAGCCATAAATCAAGATACTTTTCAAATACATTGGTGGAAATATCAAGAGATGAATTATGCAATATGCTGAAATCTCTGTTCCAGTATGCTACCTGATGATATTTTTAGCTTTGGTTTGGTGGAAACTGGAAATTTTGTTCATACATTCCAAAAGAATTTCCCTAAAAGTCACAGAATGATAGGATAAGCATAGGGGTTGGCTATAAATTCCTAATTCCAATGAAAAGAAAGTGTAAAGATGCTTCTCTGTTCCTGAGAACCTGACTCCTGTGCTCTCTGCAGAATAATTCTGCTATTCCCTCTTGTGTGTATTTATGGGTGAAAGTATGACAGTTTGCTTATGGGCTGTAGAGATGGTTCAGTGGCTAAAAGTGTTTGCTTGACTGTTTGCTTATGATCTCATGAGGATCTATTTGTGTCCAAGGAAATTTGTGTTTAAGTGTGTGCCAATAATTGTGTAGACCAGTTGTAAATAAGTATTCCCATTTCCTTAGTAGCTAACTCAGGCATGCATCTGGTTATCTTTATTGAATTTACTAGGGAAGTATGCACTGATGATTATGAAATCATATTCTTTTTAATCCTCCCAACTCAACTTATTCAGTGTTCTTGAGAATGCTTCTGAGTAAAACAACCAACACTGCATAAATTGAGTGTGGTAGCATATGCCAGTAATTCTCATCACTCAGGAAGTAGAAACAGGAAGGTCAGGAGTTTGAGGTCATCTTCATCTACATAGCAAATCAGTCTGGGCTACATATGACTAAAAACAAAACAAAACAAAAAACAACAACAACAAAAAAAACAAAAAACAAATCCTAGCGAAAAGTGTTCCATCCCCAGGAAATATGCTTTAAAAATGTATGCTACCTTTTATTATTATATTGTTTGCAATATATATATATATATATATATATATATGTGTGTGTGTGTGTGTGTGTGTGTGTGTGTGTGCTGCTCACGTGTGTGCCACAGTGCATGTGTCGATATTATTTTTTTAAAAAACATATTTTATTTATTCATTTTCAAGGAGAGAGAGAGAGAGAGAGAGAGAGAGAGAGAGAGAGAGAGAGAGAGAGAGAGAGAGAGAGAGCGCACACCAGGGCCACCACCTTGTGGGTCTGGCTTATGTGGGTCCTGGGGAATTGAACTCTGGGCCTTAGGCACTGGAGGCAAGTGCCTTAACCACTGAGCCATCTCTCCAGCCCATGTGTCAATATTAAAGCACAATTTCAAAGTGTCTGTTAAAGCAGAATCTTCAGTCTCTGGCTGCTGCCAATGAAATGCCTGATCCCAAAGGAATGTTAGTCTCTAGTCCAATGTCTTTGGATTCTCCTGGCAGCATCTACCATTTTCTTAGGTGGGCTGAAGTGCTTGTGAGCCTTTGTGTCTGGCTGTAAGTGGATGTTGAGGAATTGACTCCTGGCTTGCAGGCTTTGAAAGGAAGTGATTTTAATATTTGAGCCATTTGTCAAGGCTCTATTATCACATTCTCTTGATCTTCGATATCATATCCCTTTTGTCTTCTCAAGGAAATCATCTTTGAATGCATGGTTGACCTTGTCAGGAGCAACTTCCTTTATGAAGTTCAGAAATTACTCACGGATCTCTAAGTGAGTTTCCCCCAGAATCAGGTTCTGAGAAAATGATTCCTGTGTAAGTATATTATTTGGTAGAATATCCTGCAAAAGGCAGTGAGGATGGAGAAGGGGACTGAGAAAGAGAAAGGAACACGTACAGTAGGAATTTTTATCTACAGTAGTTTGAATGGAAATGGGCCTCAGTTTTTTTTTTTCTTTTCTTTCTTTCTTTTTTTTTTTTTTTTTTTTTTTTTTTTTTTTTTTTTTTTTTTTTTTTTTTTTTTTTTTTTTTTTTTTTGGTTTTTCCAGGTATGGTCTTGCTCTAACCCAGGTATATTAGTTAGGGTTCTCTAGAGGAAACAGAGTTGATAGAATGGATTGTAGTAAAAGGGAATTTATTGGGGTAGCTTATGACAGTCCAACAATAGCAGTCTGTAGGCCCACAGGTGAAGGAAACAGTAGCTGTTCAGTCCATGTGGCTGGATACCTCAGCAGTCCCAATCCAGCCCAGAAGGCCTGTTGGCTCCCTGGGGAGAGGCTGCTCTTTAGTCCATGATGTGAGGCTGAGGAAACTGGGTTCTGATGTCCAGGAAGGGTGGGAGAGCAGGATGCGAATTCAAGTCACAAACAAGCACCAGCAGCCGGGGGAGGAAGGAAGAGGGTTTCCTTCCCCTCAAGCTTCCTTATATTTATTCTCTTTGGAAGGACCACCCACTTGGGGGAAAGGGCTCACTCTGGAGAAGGGAACTACTCCCATCTCCAAAATCCCAAAAGGATTTTGTCAATCCTTCCTACCAGCAAGTTCAGAGACCCACCCAAGATTAGTATGGATTATTACATAGATCAAGTTGACAAATAAAGTTAACCATCACAAGTCCACCCTTTGTCAGCTTGACATCAAATCATATCTCCTTACATCTTAATTTTCAAGTGAAGACAGTAATCTCATGATTCCCTCTAACATGATCTAAATATCCCATATACAACCTGAAACACATAATCTTCCCCACCATAAAGCAGGTCCCTTGAGGAATGCTTAGTCTAATATCTAATAATATAAATTCAACAATGATTAATGATATAATCTCAATTAATATTAATTACATACTAGAGGAAAAACAAAGGTATTGTATACATATGGGCAGACATTCTTAGCAAGTAATACAAAACAAAACAAAACAAAATACTCATGGCAATTACAGCCCTCTTTTTTTTGTAACTGGTCACATGACCTTAGTTGGTATTTGTAACTACCTTCTTCTACTACCCATTCTGTATTTCCTCCACCTTCAGCAAGCACCTCAGCAGGTCTTGGTTCTTTACCTGGAGGGGTGACCCACACTTTCATTCCTAATGTATCTGAGACATTTTTCACACTGCCTTGATTGGGGTGTTGTAGTTTCCCATTTTCTTTGATAACAGGGCATGGTAACACCAAGAAGCACTCTATAGAGTCTCCTGCACTCCAGACATACTCTTCCTTGCCTCCATTGTGGAGGAACAGTCCATTGTTTACATATCACATACCACATATTTATATAATCAGCACATATATAAAATGTGGCATAAATATCAGGCAAACATATGTTTTCAAAATATATCTGTGTATGTTTCAAATACTAACTGAAATAATTCTAAGTGGATTCAGTATAAATACCTGAAGTTGAAATGTTTGTTACAAAGCAAAGCACATGAAATTCTTTCATAATGTACCTTAGCATTATATTTTAAAGCCTGCTTTGATGTATACACTGTCACCACAAATGCAAAGTTTAATGGTAAAAGTTGGATACATGATTAGTATGCACATACATATATACCTATCTACTTACCTACAAACATACATAGATTAGTAGAGTATCTAAAGTTCCTTTGCTATGCAAACTCAATAGGTAACTGAATACTTGCTATCTAAAATCATGAATGCACAAAATTTAGGTATCTTTTCAAATAGAATTATTCAGAAAAAAATATTCCCTTTAATATTACTGAATATATTTGACCCCTAAAGTGAGCAGATTTGGAAAATAGAATGTCTTTTTTTTTTTGTTATCATTTAGAGATGGTCCTTGAGCAAACACAATAATTTTAGAATGTAACTCTTAAATTATAAAAGTTTATAAATAACATCAACACACAGGTAGTATACTATGTAATTTTAAGGTACAATAAAAGATTTGGTGTAAAATTATTAACAGTTCCTCTCATGGACACATCTGCACTGACACTGGAGATTTGGTTCTGTGAGTAGAAGTCTAGCACTGAAGGCCCCAGATGTTTGTAACATAGACTAGCTTCTATCTGTAAGGTAGTGTAGTCACAGTAAATAAAGGATGTGTGTAAGATTCAAGACTTTTGTAGAGTAGTACTGTTCATTCTTAGGAATATTAACAAGAGAGATTCTGCCAGGAAATGTTTCCATCAAAGAATTCAGCATATATGCCACTAGTGTTAGTTTTGGCACAAGCTCTTGCAGGCCATCAAAAATTATTTTATGGGTGGGTGGTTCCTGTTTCTTTGTCCCTCCCTTTTTTTGGTGAGCTGAGAAGTGCATTCGTTTCTAGCAATTTCTGTCCAGAGGGCATCAATTTATAACCATCCATCAGATGCCAGTGGCTCTTAATGAAATGTTCCTTATGTTTCTTACCATTTATTTTATTCCTGACACATGTGTGTTGAATGTCTTTACCTTTCTGGGAAGTTTTGAGTCCAGATGTAGAAAACCACTTTGAAGTGGAGCAGCTTGAGTGAGCAGTGTAGCAACAGGGGATATACTTTTCAGTCAAGTAAGGAGTCCACATGTTGGATCTGTAGCTGCTTAAATATAAGGGTGTCATGAGAAGCCTGATACTAGCCCTAAAAGCAAGACCTATACTCTGTAGTCATGGAAGGAACAATGGGAGAAAAAGGTTAATTATCCATTTTTAATCTTCAATAAATACAACATGATTTACAGTTTCTTATTTATTGTAGAAGTTGCTCCCTCATTTCCTTCATTCCTTCCTTCCCTCCTTTTCATTTTAATTATTTATATTTATTTTTTGACACAAGTACTATCTATTTAATCCTGATTAGCCTTGAATTCATGTTGCTCCAACCATTTTCTTGACTTTTGAATGTAAAATGTCCCCACAGGCTCATGTGTTTGAATACTTGATCCTTTAGCAGGTGGTGCTATTTGGGGAGGTCATGAAACCTTTAGAAGGCAGACCCCTACTGGAGGAAATGGGTTACTAGGGCCAGGCCTTGAAATTTTATAGCCTGGCCCAACTGACTGTTCTCACTGTGCTTCCTGACTATAGATGTGATCTGAAGACTTCCTTCTCCTGCCACCTGCTGTGTTCCTGGTCCTATAAGCCAAAATAACCCCTTTGTTTCCTAACATTTCTTCTGGTCATTTATTTGGTCACTGGACTGATAATTGATATCTTCTGGAATGCTGGTATTATAGGATTTCCCCAGCAAATCCAGTTTAGAATTTGTTATTTGTAAACCACATGTCAAAAAAGCTCAGTCTGAGTATTAGTCACACATGCATAACACCAGTCTTTTGTTAGCCTGCTTTCTCATGTAGAGCATGAGTATGGCAAACCATGTGTAGAGGCCTTCACCAGCTGCTCAGACGGTGCCTTCATAGCAGAGACTTCTGAGTGACAGTTATATGTCTCAGTCACACTTTCTCATTAAGTCTTGCATCATATTTTATTGATGACTCTTATCAGAGAGGGTACACCAAACAGGGCAGGCAGAGCTGGATCATATTTAAGGCTCCATTGAAAGGTGACTAATGATACCTGCTCTCAAAGATCTCTTCTTAGAAAGATGACAGAAGGAATGTGTTTCAGGGATCTTAAGGTCTGAATGGATCTTTTTCATTTCTGCCAAGCATTCCCTCCTACAATGCTCATTGATTCATGACTATTGAGCCAAAGTTTTTAAATAGCAGAGGAGCAGAAAGCCTCAGGGCCTCCTGTTGTCTTGCCTTTGCAAAGGAGCCCCTCCTGTGTATCATGAGTGTGATTTTATTAGTGATGAGAGTTGACTATGGATGAACTTAAAGGAAGAGGAAAGGGATAGATCAGATCTCATATAAGAAACACTAAACCTATCCATCCACAAAAAGAATGGATGCTGCTCATAATAGGCTAGACAGTTCCTTCCTTATTGGAACTGAGAGAGTTGGAGGACAGAGCCAAAGTGTGCAGTCAGAGCACATAGTTCATATGTTGAGGAAAATGACCACACCACACAGCATAGAAAATTCAACCCAGGCCAAATTAGCACTGTTTGTCTCCCTTAACCAATACTTATCTTACTCTTTGTTGGAGATTCTGTTTGTATGTTTCAGAAGCCAGAGAGAACCATGGACAACCCAAGCCTACCAACAGGACCTGAGATGTTGTCTGTCATCCAGGCAGGAGATGAGCCACCCCTAATTTATAAAGCAAAAATGAAGCCTTTTATGAAGTGATGAGGTAAGCAAGAGATCTACCTAAACAGTGCATCAGATATCCTGTGAAAAGATAAAGGAAACAGACACTGAGGATATAAAAAACAATCCAAAGTAGATATCCAGAGACTCCTAAGACCTCAACAGTAAAGCAGACCTAAAACTCACCCACCATAATTCAGAGAACTGAGCAGAAGAGGGGGAAGAAAGATTATAAGAGCCATAGTGTGGTGATGACTACCTCTGTTACAATCCATAACCCCCTATACCATGGACTAGTCCAGCAATCCCATGTAGGAGGGCCCCCAGAGGGGTGGGAACTGGGAGGAGGGAAATTGGGATATCATTGTAAGACTTGCTCCTACAATGTATTTAATTATTGACAATAAATATAAAAAATATTTATTTGCAAGGAGAGAAAGAATGAGCATGACAGGGCATCTAACTTCTGCAAACTCCAGATGTATGTGCCATCTTTTGCATCTCACTTCATATGGGTCTTGGGTAATCAAACCTGGGTTTTTAGGCTTTGTTGGCAAGTGTCTTAACCACTGATCAATCTCGCCAGGCCCCCCAATTTGTTTTTAAATTTTAAATTTGATTTATTCAGGTAATAGTGCTGGGGATATAAAATTGACACCTCATGATGAGGATAACAACACCCAAAGTTTTTGTAGCACCAAAACTGCAGAACACCAGCTCTGAGTAGCAGTTTACACAGGTCTTCTGATTTTTCTTCCATGTTCTTTCATAACTTTGGATGAAGGTTATATGGAACTGCTTAGCAGTTTACAATTTAGTGACCTGAGATTTTCCTACTCAGATACTGGGAAATCTTGTGTGCTAGTTCATGACACTCTGATTTTAGGTCCACTGGGTAGGCAGAAAGAATCTGAAGGTTTCAATTGGAAACTCATATCTCAGGCATGTTGCTTCTGCCATCCTCATCCCATGGCTCTCCCAGATATAAGGGAATATGGTTCTGATACGAGTAGAGTGAATATTGTACAGGAAAATGTTGTACTAGATAAAGTCATTATATTAGAATAGGAACATTGGAGAATACTCTCACACTAAGAGAAGAATACTTTTGAAGGGAAAACTTAAAAAAGTTTGTAAGGCTCAGTGGCAGGTCACTTAACTCGCACCTACAGGTTCTGTCTTTGGCACCATATGCACTAAAATTCAATAAATAACAGAAAAAACTCTGAGGTAGTCACATACTTCCACAAGCAGAGAGATATTTATGCACAAGTGTTATGGGACAAACATTTTATGCAGGGAGTAATTTGTACCAAAGATTCCCCTCATCAGTATTATAAAGGAAAGTCATTATAAAAAGTAACAGGCTGTTACTGAAATAGAGTAAATAGTATAAATTACAACATTTCCAGAGATATTACTAAGCACCTTGAGAGATAGGCAGAATGCCATGGAGATAGGCAGAGCATCATAGTCTGTACTTTATACACAGAATCCATATTTTATAACAGAAGTACCTAGTTTGTACATAGAATCTGTACTTTATAAGAAACAGAATTTGTTTTGGTTTATGAACTTGGATGCTTAAAACTGTAAGCTTGAACAGCCACTTCAGTAGAGGATTTTATGCTATGACAAAGTATGGTGGGAGGCATCAGGGGACAAGCAGAACAAATACTTTTAGAGATTTTGGTTTAGAATAACTCACACATGTGGTTAAAAAAATAGTCTTGTAAGATCTACGACCACTCCCAAGGCAAGTGGTACACCACAAGGCCCAATTGTCTCTCCTTAGGCTTCCCCCTTAAAGATTCCATCACTGCAAATTGCTGTTACATGGAGAACCATGCTAACAGAAACCATGCTAACAGAAACCAATGAAGGAGAAGAGGAAATAAAGTTTGTACTAATAACTAATCATTTCTGTGGGTGGGGTGAGGGAACAGCACACAGACAAGGAAAACAATTATACTGTTTAAAAAATAGAGGAAAGAAAAAAATCAAAGGTATATTTAAGAGGTGGTGTTCTTCCTTTCATTTGGTAAAAACAACTTCCAGGTTGAATACCCCCTGAAAAGCATTTTCCCATCATCAACAAAGAAATAAGCTGCAGTTATTTCTAATACTACACATTGAAAGCATGTCTTCTTTTTTTTTTAACCTAGGGCCCGCCCTCCTGCTCCTTTCCTCTGCTGTCAGGTAGGTTTTACCACCCAGAACAGGAGACATCTTCGCTGTTGCATTTTAAGTAAACAAATTAGAGATTTATTTTTAGAACACATTGATAAGTGCCACAAAGTCTATTTACCATTAAACTTGTCTTCATACCCTTCTCAAATGTTGATGAGGTCATTTGTTGGAAAAGGTGCCTTAGGCAGGCTGGTGTCATGGCTTTCAAGGCCTGCTAACCCAGGTTCAATTCCCCAGTACCATGTAAAGCCAGATGCAAAATGTGGTGCATGTGTCTGGAGTTTGTATGTAGCAGCAAGTGAGGCCTTGATACATCAATACTTTCCCTGAAGTAAAATAAATAAACCTTTTTTTTTTGTGAGTTTGGGTCTCACTCTATCCCAGGCCAACCTGAAACTCACTCTGTAGTCCCAGGATGTCCTTGATCTTGAAGCAATCCTCCAGTCTGTGCCTCCCAAGTGCTTTGATTAATGGTGTGGACCATGATGCTCAGCCTAAATAACTTTTTTTTTACGGATAAATTTAAATTTTATGACATATTTTTCTTTTTTTCCTGTTTTACATTCATATTTTCTTGTTTTCTTTTTTAATTGTCCATAATGAGTTACATTATTTAGTGGGTCAACAATGAGTTGTTATCCCCAATTCCCCAATGCCCCCCTCTCTGTCCCCAATCAGCTGGATATCCTCCTCCGTGGGCCGTCTGGATCAGTCCTTGTAACAGGGGACCATGGATAGCCTAGTATTCAGCCTGGGTCTCCTGGTCCAAGTGTGTTGTTACTGAGGGGTGCCATGCCTCTGGATAGTCTCCCCCACCATTTTTTAAAGCTTCTAGGCTGTACTTTAACTCATTTGTTTGACCTATAATAAGTCTGATAGCTTACTTTAACTCATATGAAGCTACTATTTGACCAAGAAAATGCCTTTTGTTACATAAGGAATTAACATGAAATGTAGGGCTAAATGTAGAAACACACAGATATCTCCAATGTAGCAGAAACATTGGTAGAGCCAAGCAATGCACTTGGACAGGTGGAAACAGGCAAAGCTTATGACACCTCACTCAGAAGACAATGTGTTATATTTATTTTTATGTGACTGTATGTGCACATAAAGAAATGTGGTTAGCACCCTAAGAAGTCCAGGAGAGTGGCAAATAAGTGCTTTTATCTTAGCACAGAAGGGTCAGTTTTTGAGAAAACACCAGGAGACTCGAATCACATGTATTGTGTTATTCTGGTGAGTTGAGCATTGCAGAGGTAGGTTCCTACAGATGCACCATTTGGCAGGGTCAGAAGATTTGTCTTATTTCTGAACTCATGTAGTCTAAATTCACCAAGAGAAAAGGTAGCCACTGCTTTACTTTCATACACAACATGTGAGGGCGTCTTTTGAGTATCTCCAAAGAAAAATGAAATGTAAGAGAAATGTGTATAAAGTCAAAATCTAAAATATAACTCTAAGGTTTATTTTCCAATTGCATAAGGTTCTTTCTGTGTTAATCCATGGACAGACTGTTCTGCATCTCAAGAGGCATGAAGTTTGACAGCATTATACTCTAACTTTGGGTAGCATTGAGGAAAGATTTTACAAAAGCAAATTACATGAATATATACACACATAATCTTATTTTGACATTGGTGAGCTTCACTTTTTTATTCGCACAACTGAAAACTAGATTATATATAAAACATTGAGACCTAGCAATGTTCCATACATGTTCATTTTGTCTGTCTACCTTTTACCTAAATATTTATCTTTATTAGTGTATGTTTTCTATAATATATATACATGTATACATGTATATATATGAAATCTGTCCATCTGTGTCTTCAAAGAACTATCCTCTATCCATATATTTATATATCAATTTACCATGCTACATATGCACCTATATTTATTTATAGCCATATATTGTCCTAGATAATCATAGATATGTAGTTGATGTCAGTCTCTGTATTCTATTAATTATTACCTGTATCTATCTATAACTACTACTTATCAGCTTTACATCTTTCTATCTGCCATGTATCAACTATATCCATCTTCACTGTCATATCAATCTTCTATAACCACTTATGTGTATCTATAGCCTTCTATAAAGATCTGTTTCTATCAGCCATTTGTATCTCTGTTTATGTACTCTATATAACTATCTCTAGATTATGACATCATTTAACTGTAGCTATCTGCACCTATCTATCTCTTTATACATATATGACATTCCTAAATAAATGGCATATTATTACAATAGGGTATCAGTAGTACAGATATGGGGATATTTTAATGTCAGCTGGAAGATATTATAATAGTCATCAATTATTTAGTTACTCTTTAATAGAGCATATTTCCTAAATCAAACATCCAGAAAGTCATTGTTTATACTTTATAAGTACATGTTTTCATTAATAAGCAACCTGAAAAACTAAAGTTCAGTCAGTCTTAAGAGTTGTGTACAAAGTGCCCTCACTAATTTAGATGAAAATACACTCCTTAACATAAATGAAATTACAGCAGCTTTCAACAAAGCCAGAGAAAGAATTTACTTTTTTAATAAGTGCAAGTTAGTTCTGTGTCAGTGTTCACATTTCACACTTGCCAAGCAGTGTGCCCTATCTTGCCCCATGTGCATGACACCCCTGCTGCTTGCAAAAGACAATCAGTTGAACAACATAGCCTTAACTGTTCCTGTGTTCATGCTTTGGGAAAGTGGAAGTGTTTTTTACATTTTCTGCCCTGAACCATGAGTGAAGAAATTACAAATAGTTTCTTTATAACAATAAAAAAGAATGAAACCTTTTCTTCTCATTGGAGTCAAAAGCAAGTGTAGAACGAGAGGCTCTGGGGGAGGCTTTCTACAAGCTGCTGCAAGGCAAGGGTCACTGGGTCTCCTTAACAAGGTGACTGTCACATTTCCAGCAGAGCTTGTTAATGCCAACATTTAATCAGGGCTCCTGAGCCTCCTAGGAGTGCCTTTGAGGTTGGAAAACTTTTGTATGAAAAAGCATGACATTTCCCAGCTAGTTTATTATGAGACTGTTTGACATCTCTGTGGGTTCTTCGGTGGAGCTGAGTTTGCTTAGGCATTAATAGAAGAAAAGGCAATACAAAACATAGCTGGCCCCACTCAAATCCACTTGGCCTGACTACTTTCATCAAACTACAAATACAAGTTAAATAAACTAATAGCATAACATAACATAACATAAAAATAAAACTAGGGGGTAGGGAGGTACCTTAATATATAAGAGCACTTGCTGCACAAGTATAAGGACCCATTTCAAAAGCCTGGCAATACCTCACAGGCTTGGAAAACAGGCATTGAAGATGTTGGAGATTGGAGGATCACTAGGGCTTCCTGGTCAGTCAATCTAACTAAAAACTGGGAATGAGAGACTGTCTCAGAGAAATAAAATGGAAGACACCCAGTGACTTTTCTGGTCTCTGCGCATGTGTGCATAGGGCAAGCAGATATGCACACACACATGCATATGTCATACACATATATACATCTATATATACTGCAGATAAAAATATTCATGATTATTGCCTATCCTGTGCCCCACAAAATATGAGATTTAGTGATAATTTGATTATGTTCAGTAATTTCTCTTATTAGCAGAAAAGCATTTGAAGGAAACATGAAACGATTTATTTTTATTATCTACACCTCCTCTTTTTTTTTTTTTTTTTTGGTTTTTAGAGGTAGGGTCTCGCTCTAGTCCAGGCTGACCTGGAATTCACTATGTAGTCTTAGGGTGGCCTTGAACTCACGGCAATCCTCCGACCTCTGCCTCCCGAGTGCTGGGATTAAAGGCATGTGCCACCACGCCCGGCTTTACTCCTCCTCTTTTAAACATGGGATTGACATATGTGCTGATCCAAATCTGACCTACTGCCTAATTTTGTGAGTAAAGTTTTGCTGGAATTTAGCAATCACAGACAAACATTCTTTCTTTGTGTTCACACTGTGAATGCCAAACTGTATCAATGTGAAAAGAACTGTGGTTCACAAAGCCTAAAATGTTTACAATCTACTCCTTTAGGAGAAATGCTCACTGACATCTAACATATATCCCTCTCCATAGTCTAGTGAGTTTCCTTATTAAATTGTCTCTTCTGTGAGTTATTTCTTTACATAAACTTGCAAAATGTCTTCCATTAGCCATATGGACTACAAAGTTTTTGAAATGTGGTAGACACAAACAAATGTAGTTTAAAATAATTTGAATTTACATGTGGCTAGTGCACATTATACTGTACTTGTGATATTGTGAAATATTTGGTTCATAAAGCAAGGAATGAAGAATTCTGGCCATCTCTAAGTCTGTCCATCTCTAGTGACATTGTGGTACTGCTTTCCTAAACTTTTATTGTGAGATATACAATATCCATCTATATATGTATGAGTACATATACATGCAAAAGTACTATGCAGAAACAATTTTGTATTGTACTTCACATAATGTATATTGGATTATTTAGAATTTCTATTGCTTTTTGTGTTTATTTTGTTTTAAAATGAATAGGTGTATTTTAAATTTTGAAATCATTCTTAGTGTCATCTATATATGCTTTATTCTTACTTTTTATGTGAAATCATCTTTCCTAAGGGCTCACAATTTATATCTCTTTTAAAAGAATTTGTGTTTTATTTATTCTCAACATTTCAATAATTAGCACTATCTTTGATTATTGCAAAGCCATTTTGTTTGAAAGGTTTCCTTTATTTCATTATTTTTAAATGTTGGATTTGAAATACAGCACAAAACTTAAATGTTTTTCCATAGTCTTTTATTAATAAGCATGTAATACTACACATTTGTGTACTTGAGATACGATATTTGTAATTTGGTTTTTTTTCTTTTTTAAACATTATTTTATGAGAGAGAGAGAGAGAGAGAGAGAGAGAGAGAGAGAGAGAGAGAGAGAGAGAGAGAGAGAAAATGTGCCAGAGCCTCTAGCCACAGCAAAAGAACTCCAGATGCATGTGCAACTTTTTGCACCTGGCTTTAAATGGGTACTGGGGAATTGGACCCAGACCATCAGTCTTTACAATCAAGTAGCTTTAAGAAAATCATCTCTCCAGCACTTTTTTTTTCTTTTTTCAAGCAAGGTCTCTGTTGGTGAGTATGGCTTGAAACTCTCTCTGTTTCCTGGGCTAAACTTAACTCACAGAATGTATAATCCTCCTGCCTCAGTCTCCCAAGTGCTGGAATGTCAGGTGTGTGCCACCATGCCAGGCCTTTGTGTTCTTCCCAAAGTTTAAGATTTGTGTGTGTATCACATACTCTCTAAATTCTGGGGGGGGACACCTGACAAAAGCAGCTTATGAAAGCAGGAGGTTGATTTCAGCTTATAGTTTCAAAAATTTTATCACTAGTATGGAAAGCCTGGCAGAATCAGGAAGACAAGTGTCACCTCCTACTACATCAGCAGGGAGGAAGATCTAGAGGGAGAGCTGTCAGGCACTTGTCACTGGCAAGCAGTGATGAACTATAAAATCCCAAGGCTTTCCCCCATGACATACCTCCTCCAGTAACACTCTACCTCCCAGAATCTCCACCAGTTGGAAATCACATATGAGGATGAATCACTCAGGAATGATGCTATAGAGACTTTTCACATTCAAACCACCACAGTGTGTTTTATCAAACCTGAAAAAATTTACAACAAAAATTCACTTTTAGTGTTGCCTTTTATACATTCTGTTTTATTCCACTTGAATGAATTTTGATTTTGCCATCAAAGTTCAATTACAAACCTCTAATTAATTTTGCTTGATCTTTGCTACTAAGTTACTGGGAAACTCTAGATATGGAGCTAAGAATTTTGGAAAGGGGCAATCTTCTCAGGATGTTAATTCTCTAGGAATGGAGTGAAAGAACACATATATATATATTTTATATATATATATATATATATATATGTGTGTGTGTGTGTGTGTGTGTGTGTGTGTGTGTGTGTGTGTGGTATTTTTGAGGTAGGGTCTCACTCTAGCCCAGTTTGACCTGGAATTCACTTTGTAATCCCAGGCTGGCCTCAAACTCATAGCAATCCTCCTATCCTCTTACCTCTGCCATGTGAGTGCTGGGATTAAAGGCATGTGCCATCATGCACAGCTTACATTTATATTTTTAATCATTAGTGTGCTCTTAAATTCTCTTAATCTGTCTAGATGTTTTCTGTTATTTACTCAAACTATGGATTTTGTTTACAATGGTAAAAGTTCACAATGATACTCTATCAAAATGCTGCTAACTATTTTCTATGGTAGTTTTTCCTGTGCTTTCGTGTTCAGTTCCATCTATTTTTTGCTACATATAATTAATTTTACCTATTTATTTGTTGTGTTAAATGAGCATACTACATATAAGGGAATAAATCAAAAGCTTAGTCTTAAAGGGCAAATTGGAAAGTAACATCTATTGTTTCTTTAAGATCGTGTGTGTGTGTGTGTGTGTGTGTGTGTGTGTGTGTGTGTGTGTGTGTGTTCATGGTTCTATGTAAGTGAATGTTTGTGGCACAGGAATTGTGGGGTGCCTTGTACAACTATAATTTGAAGTGTTTCCAGATCCAAGTCTTATGAATTCAAAGAATGAAATCCACACATCAGAGGATAGGCTTTGGAAAGATTTTTATTGTAGTTTAAAGCTTTAGGAAGGGAAAGACAGGGGGCTTAAGCCCAGGATATAAGAGAAGAAAGCAAGGTTGAGTTCATGGCTGGGGAGGCAAGATGGGGTTGAGAAGCCTCAGAGGAAAAGAAGGTATGAGACAATTTGAAAAGGTATGCCAGAGAGGCATGAGACAATTTGAAAAGCTCCCCTAGACTCAATTCTGATTTTTTAATGGGAAGTGGCTATGTAAGGAAGACCAGGTTTACAGGTTTTTTTATGAGCCCCATTGATGGGTGGCTAGTTTAACCAGTTTACTGCAGATCTGGAGTTAGGAATTTTGGAAAGGCGCTATCTTCTCAGAATGTTTTTTTTTCCCCTAGGGAGCAAGTGAAAGGAATCCCTAAGTGGGTAGAGATAAGGAAAGGCCAGACCCTTCTGATGATTTTGACCTGTAGTAAAGTGTAATGACCTAGATATTTTACCTACAGGCCCAATGGCAATTCCTGTACTTAGCCAAGAGAAAGCTATTCACCTTGCTGCCTAGCTAATTTCTGTCTCCTTTCACTTGTGCCTTGGCTTGGGTATCAGCCGTCACCTCCCAGGTTTTTCTTGTTCACCACTACGTTCTACAGGATAGCTTCCAGGGATTCTTCTGCCTCCCCCCAACCCTCCACCTTGCCATAGGAGCACTGGAATAACTGAAGTGTGCTACCACATCCAGCTTTATTTGCCCTATGGGAAACTCAAGTCCTCATGATTGTTCCTCCAGTGCTATATCCACTGAGCCACCCTCCCAGACCCAATATGCATTGTTTACCATTTATGTACATTTAAACGTGTATATAGAAAAATACTGTTTTGGGCTGTTACAAAGAAAACTTTACTTGAAACTTGTGGACTGTCTTTCTGGAAGATTTTTGCTTATGATTACAAAGAGAAAGAGGAAAATAGCACGTGAGGCATTATAAAACAACTTCATCTTTACTTGAAAAATCTATTTTTTTGTAAAAGGAAAAGTGACTAAAATATAGTTAATTCTGGGTGTCATGCATTCAAACATGTTCTCTTTGTGTGTTCTGTA
This sequence comes from Zapus hudsonius, assembly GCA_004024765.1. NCBI lineage: Eukaryota > Metazoa > Chordata > Mammalia > Rodentia > Dipodidae > Zapus > Zapus hudsonius. Next base: position 39,489 of record PVHP010012778.1, read on the forward strand.
CATTTTATGTTTCTTTTCACCAGAAATATTAAAGCAAACCTACAGAAATATGAAAATAGACTACAAAGAGATGATGGTATTTAGAAGAGCAGCAGCAGTGTTACAAAAAGAAATGTTTGCAATGCTCTTGGAAATTATACTGTAGTTTTTGTCAACCTAGAGGAAATATATGCCTTCTCATCCCCAGGCCATGTAAATAAAATCAGATCATAACTAATTAGGTTGTATGGTGATGACTTTTTTTTTCTTTAAAGGCACTGAACCATCAGAAATTTCCCAATTAATAGAAGGCTAAGCTCTATTCTGGTTTCTGCCCACTTTCAGCAGCTAAAGCAGAAGCATAAGCATCTAGTCAGTGCAAGTAGTCATAACAGTGCAGGCAAAAAATAATGCAGGGCTGTCAACATGGCTAAGTAGTAATAGGTGCTTGTTGGCAAAGCATGATGACCTCAGCTTAATGCCTCTGCACCCTTATAAAGCTAGATGCCAACAGTGGCTGATATTTCTGCCATTTGTTTGCAGCAGCAAAAGACCCTGCTGTGCCTGTATACACATGCACACACTCACACAATGCACTAAATAAATAATTTTTAAAGGAGATAATTCAGCATGTGGGCATAGATTTCATGACCCACTTTAATAATTAATATTTCCTCAGAATGTTCACTCAGAAATTTAGCACTGCTATTCCAATACTAGTACTGCTTTTGTTAGGTTATTCAACACAGTGGGCTTCAAATATTGAAGGAGAAGAACAAGAACTTTAGCAATAGTCATGCTATGAAAAATTTAAACAGTAAAATATTATAAATTTGTTTTGAGAAATGGTGAGCCTTTTATATCCATGGTTCCATACCTTCTGAGTCAAGCAAACAGGAACTGAAGGTAGTTAAAAATACATTTGTCTATAGTGATGATGTTTTTGTTCTTTTTCCCTTTACAAAAGAGTGTACCAACTTGTTAACATTGCATTAGTTACTATTACTCTTATATCAGGCTTAAATGTAGAAAAGAGAACAGTCTGGGCCCTAGAGTTTACTGTTTGCTGGTGTTTGTGTGGTGCTGGTGATAGGTTTCTCTGTTTGGATCTGTGAAGGGAGGGGCCAAACTCTTTAATCATTATGAAAATTCTATAAATTCAATAAATACTTTCCTTTCCAAACTGTGCCTGGTTTGGAAATTCATCCCAGCTGTGTGTGTTCCATGTAAATACTATACCAGTTTATATGAGAGACTTGAGCATCTGTAGATTTGGATAGCCACACAGGATTTTGGGACCAACCACAGTGAATATGGAGGAACAGATGAATTTCAATTTTTTATAGAATGATCACATTTTATCTTGGATTTCCTAGATATTCTTTGTAAATATTTATTTACTTGTTTGTTTGTTTGTGTGTGTTTACATGCTATTTGTGTGTGGAAGAATGTATGTCCATGTATGTTTGAAAGTCAGAGGACAACTTCAAGTGTTACTCCTCTGGAACAATGTCAAGTTCCTTTTTCTCTTTTTTTTTTCCTTTTTCTCAAGCTTAGCAATTATGCTTAACTCACTGGCCAGAGATTGCCTCCTGTCCCTGCCTCCCCAGTGCTGGGATGATAGTACCACACCTGGCATCATCATGTGTGTCCTGGTGATTGGACTCAGATCTTAATACTTAGAAGCCAAGTATCATCAGAGCCACCTTCCCAGTTCCCAGGAAAAATGCTTTGTTTTTCTTTAGTTACTTAGTTTTCTTAGTTCATGTATAATGATCAACATTGAAATGTAGAATGAAAAATCATTCTATTGTTTGTATTGTTGTACAGGTGGACATATTTAATACACAGGACCATTTTATTTCTTGGGTTCCTATTCTTCTGCCTCTGTCCTCTGTGAGGGATTTATCCATTTGCTCAGATACCATCTCTCTTCTGCTGTGATCTGAATCTCTACTCCATTACCTCTGGAGGAACAGGACCATACTGTATAAGTTATTCTAGCCACAGTAATCAGGACAGGGCCCAACCATGTCATATAATTAGTGTCCAGGACAAACAGTGTAGTGTACAATATTTGAATCAACCTAAATCAACCAAGGCACAGTCAAATATATTGACTCAAGCAAGGGATATATGAGTGGATTTAGATACTGAAGATAATAAGGATTAGTATGAGAAAATATGATTATAGTCTTTAAATTTTGCTATAATGATGGATAAACTTGAACAGATACAAAATAAAAAAACCTAACATATTAATATGATTATTAACTTTTCATCACTCACCTTCAAGAGAGTCTCTACTCATATCTACTTTGGTTACTTTCCACTAGCCATAACCTAAATGTTTTTCTTCAAAATTCAGATGCTCAATCCATACCCCTAAAGTGATAGTGATAGAGGGTGGGGCTTTTGGGAAGTGATAAGATCATGAGTGCACAGCATCCTGGATTGGGCATGATGATAAGGCACCATCTATGAATAAGGAAAAAAGCCCTTTCCAGACACCAAATATACCATGCCTTAACTTTAGAATTGCACCCTCTAGAATTAGAAGAAATATAATTTGATTATCTTTGAGCTTCCAGTTTAAAATATGTTTTGGGGGGGGCGGAGCAAGATGGCAGACGAGTAACAGCGTCGCCAGGACTCTCTTCGGGAAGGTTTGATCTCTTCAGCTGGGATCCAAACTTTGGTCACCAGCTGGACCTGATTTCGGGCCCCCCTCCCTCCCCAGCCCCTGGACCAGAGCAGAAGGGGTTCTCCAGCGGCTCTCTGCTCCCCAGCAGAGCAGAGGACCGTGC
>PVHP010012779.1:0-42259 GCA_004024765.1 Zapus hudsonius
TTTGGGGCATTAAAGAGAAAAGAGTTTATCGATGGTAGAATAGATATTGGAGAAAAATGAAGAATCATCCTGTCCTGACAGAGCCCCTGAGGGGTGAGCCACACAGAAATCACTGCTGAATTTTGATCACAACCTCAGCAATTGAAGCAGATAGTAAGAAAACATCACATTTTGTTGGAAATTAGTGATAGATGAACATTAACTGATACATTAGGACCAAAATATAGGGATGTCAGAGGAAGACATTCCACATAATTCTCCACTGACTTTAAGTTTCAAATTCTAAAGCCAGTCACCATGTCATGCTCTCTAAATCTCAGAAGGAATTAGAATTGATCTCCTGTCAATAATCCTGTCTCACTTACTTTTGCTACTGTCTGATATTTTGTAGAACGAGGGAATTGTGTCTGAACTGTGAGGAGAGTGACTTCATTCCTCCCACCCCACATGCAGCCAAGGCCTCAGCCAGGCCAACCTGGAGATCCCAACCATGGAGCCCCATCGGCTCTGATTTAGGCACCTAATTAAAAAACAAATCCCTTGTGAAAAACAAGATTTTAATAGCCATCAATTTACAATCCACATAAAAAATGTATGACCAATTATTTCTTTATAGTTTCTAGGCCATTGCCTCATGAATAAGTCTCTTTAAAGACATCATAGTTCTTATTTTTCATAGCTCTTTATCCTCTAACTAGTTGAAGCACAATTTTTTGCTTTTTTGCATATGAAGCATGCAAACGTTAAGAACCTAACTGAAGAGGCTGGTGTGTGAACTGAGAAGAGAGGACATTCCCACACTGTGGTCCTGCAGCATTCACTTGTCATTCTTTTCATCTCATGGATGGAAACGTCCTCAGAGACATCTAGATGCACTTCCTTTTATTATCTTCGTGGCCTTACTGCTTCAAATGAGAAGTGGCTTATCTAGGTTCTTTGTAACTAACTTCCCTGCATTTACTGGCCTTTGGAAGGACAGAGTTTAAGCAGGACAGGCCCTCGGAAGGTGCTAGCTATGCTTCCAACACTGTTAGGTTCCATCCTGCACAGACACCACGGTTCTAAATGGACTGGAGATTCTCATGTTCTCATCACATAACATACCTTTCTTCTGAGTTTTCCCTCCTGGAGCAGAGATGGGGTTATTCTACTTTGTTACATGGGTTTGATGTAGTGAAGACTTTTACACGATTAAGGAAACCAGGAGACAGAAGGTGGAGCTCAGTGACCTTGGGAGACAAGAAAAGACAAAGGGGAAGACAAGAAGGTCGACAGCCCTCTGTCACACACCACAAAAGGATTCCTGACACCTACTGTGAGTTCACTGGGAAGACAGATCAGACAGAAGAACAGATCTTGGGCTGGAAGAGCCTCCATGATGTTTATGTGGTGAGCACTTTGGACGTGGAATAATAGAAAAATTTGTGTTTTTTTTAGGGAGCCAGTCAGTGGGAACCGGGTGAGGAAGAAGGGTGGGGGTTTGGGGTATTTTCTGGGATGCCTAGAAGACAGAGGTATCAAAAGGGTGGTAGAGCACACCATGAATATGATTCCCATAGAATCAGGGAAAGGGCACAGACCTGGGTGGGCACAGTGCTGTCTGCCCAGAAAGGTAGTTATTTCATAGTCCCTGAGTGTTGTATGTCTGGTATGGCCAATTCACTGAACCTCAAAGACTGGGTGACAAGACATTTTGCTCACTTGTAAACACCCATGCTTTTATTAGTGCTTGGCTTGACCAAGCTTGGGACAGTGATCAGGAGAGATGACATGAACCATACGTCCCAAGAGAGTGACTAGGAGAGATATCATGGACAGCATATTCCCAGACCATGACCAAATCAGATGCCAAGGACTCTGTGTCCACAGACAGTGACCAGGAGAGACACCATGGGTTCTATGTCCCCAGACAGTGACCAGGACAGATACTACTAGGTAAGATACTAAGCTTACAGTCCTTGAGTGGCAGCGTGGGTTCTCTCTTCCCAGAACTTCAACTGTTTCTTAAACTTGAAGGCTGCTTTATTTTGACTTAAAGAGTAAAGTTCTGGTTAACTGTGGCCAACATTGCCTTGAGCGTTGAAAATATGGCGGTGATCTTTAGAACACAGTCATATGGTCTTGATCCTCCCCTTGCAGAGTACACCTATGAGCTGAGGTCCCCACCTGCTCAGAATAGCTGTTGGCTCTCTTCCAAAACCTGAAGGTCCCACAGCAAAACGTGGTTACTGTGAAGACAGAGCTACCTGACTGACCAGCTGTCACCAAGACGAAAGCCATGTGGAAAATGGCATGTGCTCATCTGAGTGAGAAGCAACTTTACCTGTGTCCCACAATTGTCCACACCCAGCTTCAAGGCATTTTCACTTACTCTGAATGGTAACAAAAAAACAGTATGGCAAAGCCTTACTCCAGTCAGCAACTGATCAATAAAACTGGAAAGACCCACTGCTTGGGCAATAGAACATCTCCTAACTAAATATGACCTTTCAGAAAATATCTTGCAATGCAATCTCTAAGATGGAAAATATTTTTTAAATGAGTTAAAAATTTCTATGCCTCTGAGGAAACTTTCAGAGGTTATTTTTAGTTATTCCAAAAATGCATCCAATGGTTGTGTCCATGATGTGTATTTAAACAGTTTTGAAGGTACTTATGGATGATCAAATCAAAAGTAGTGCCTGTGGTTAAAGTTTGAACCCAGCATAACCTTAAGGAAAGTAGAGTGAGGGCAGAAAGCACTTTTATCAGATGTGTAGGCAAAGACTGAGCTGAGAAAGCAATGCAAGAATTTGCTTATTTTGAATGCTAAGTATTCTAATCCTTCTTTTTCATTTCTTCCTCAGTTTGTTAACTGGCATCAGGCTATCTGTCTCCCTGGGTTTTAAGGACATTAGGGTAGCAATCAAGTGTGCTGCATTTTTGAAAAACGAGATTTCTAAATGCTGTTTTTAGCAAGATCTATGACTGTGTTACTTCCCCCTCCTGTCTCTTGGGATAACGTATAAAACCTGTTTCCACACAACTCCTTAGGAGGGCCATCAGTTCTTTGGCTATACAATGACTCTCATCACTTAAAACTAATTGGAATATTTTAAACTGATGCAGATTTGCAACAGCGACATGGGAACAGCACCATGATCCTAAATATCCCGGCGCCTACTTTAACCCACGGATGCTCTTGTGACGTGTAAGATGGCTGGAAGAAGCAGGGCTGTGTGTGAATGTCATCCCGCCTGGAAGGGTTCATCTCTGGTCTGATCCCCAGTGATCTCAGTGGTTCAAAGCTGACATTGCTCATGAATGTAGCTTTTAAAATGAGTTAGAAAGAAGGATCTGATCCTTCCTTGTCAATGTTTGTGTTTATTTGACAAGTCCATTTAGTTGTCCTTGAAATGAGCAAGAAGGGGCAAGGTACCATCCACAGGTGGACAGGCCCTAGGCAGTCTGTGAAGACCCACTGATGGTGGGGGTGGGGTGAGGCCAGCGAGTATGTGCACATGTGTCCTGGTGTACAGATGTGCATGTGTGTCTGTGTTCATGTATGACCATGTGTATGTCTGTGAGAGCGTGTCCCTGACGTGCACACAAAGAAAGAAATAGATTACTGTCTAGCCCATCTAGAGAATGTTGTCACTGGGAATTATGGAATATTTTAGTCTAACAATGTAATCTGCAGAGAAAATCCCTGGGCCAAAGTCAGGTTTATGGTGGGGGAGAGGCGGGGCTGATCTCAGCTTCCGGTAATAGATACTTCTGAGCTTCAATGCTAGCAGGTGACCAAGTTTATGCCAATAGTCAAGAACACGAAGCCCCTGAAAAAGGGAAAGGAGAGTCTCTGTCACACTTCTCCTCAGACCCTGTCTACCTCACAGCTTGGTTATGGCACACAGAGGACAGCTCAGAACTCACATCAGAAAGTAATTAGGAGAAAGCCAACATTTAGCAAAAATCCAGTTCTTCCATAAAGACTAAGAGTTTAGTGGCGTTCCTCAAAATACAAGCTATTTTTATTTTGCCTGTGTTGAAAAGGTATCAATTATTCCTTTTTGGACATCTTGTAAATGAAAACTTTATCAAAATGTAATATATATCATTGACATGCTATATACATAAGATTATATTTTTAAATTTTTACTTTTTCTCTCACCAGTATTATCTAAAAATACTTTGAATATTTAGAGAATCAGAGAAATCCCACATGCTGCCACCAATGTGTGCAGGACCTAGAACACCATGTCTTTCTGTTTCTGGATAGGAAGAGCTTAGAGCTGGAATTCAAAGCAAAGTTCCTTTACTTACCAGCTGCAGACAAAGGTGTTCATTATCTTAAAGTTTTCCATGTCGACCCGGAGTAGAAACACATATCTAAGACTCACATGGAATGATGCACGGCCACAGTGGAAACAGAAGGCCTGGCCTGCTGTGTCCTCTCTGCCCACTGATTGCTCCTGAGTGTGTAGCACAGGGTATGGAAGGGACTCCCGACAGAGCTGTGTGCTGCTTCATGGTGCTTCCTGTGTGGTGGGTACATGAGGGGATTTGAAATGTGCATTTCAGGGTTGTTATAACTTTGTTGCACTCTCCCTCACATTCACTTAGTTTGAAACATTTATGTGTCCAATCTTCACTATGGTCAGGTTTGTCAATGTTTGATTTGGTGCAATTTGGGGATTTGAATAGGCAGATGTACTTTCATTAAGGACAGAAGACAAAAGTACAGAGCTAAGCCTTCTGTTATTGGCTAGAAGATCCAAGTATACTGCACAGTCTTCAGAGCCAACAAGAGGACCCCACAAATATCCTCTGCCCAGAATGGAAGGAGCTGGGAGGGAGGAAGGGGTGGCCTGTTTTCTTCCCAAAGTCGTTATACTCCCTCTTTTCTTATCTTGAGAGCAAACAGAATTGCCTGAAATGTCCTAAAATTTCAGAAAGCAAAGTTTATTTGACATAACATAAACACAGCAGGCATGATACACTGAATAACTTTAATCAACACTGTCCTGGTATGATGGTTTATGTAGATTGTCACCCTGACATGACCTGGGATCGTATGTGAAGGGTTATCCAGATCAGGCTAGTCTCTGCACCTGTTGAGAGGGATTATCTTGATTAGGGTAACTGAGGTAGGAAGACCCACCATTCCATGGGCTGGGCTCCTGGACTACATAAAAGGAGAGAGCTGGCTGAGCAGCAGCCTTCATCCCTCTCTGCTTCCTCTCTGTGGACTGACTGTGACCAGCTGCCTCAGGTTCCTGCTGCCCTGCCTCTTCCCCCAGCCCCCATGATGGGATCCAGCCTGGACCTGTAAGATGAAATAAACCCTTTCTGAGTTTTGTCACATATTTTATCTCAGCAATGAGAAGTTGACTAATACACCCAGCTTCTTTGGAAATTCTTTGTTATGGTTTGGATATCAAGTGTTACTCCCTAAGGCTCACGTGTTTAAAGTCTTGTCCCAGGCTATGGCACTATAGAAAGAAGATTGCATAATGGGAATGCTAACCTCACCGATAAAACCATTTTTTATGAGTTCATAGTTAAGTGGCCACTAGGAAATGGGGCCTGGTTAGAGGAAGTAGGTCTCTGGCGCTTGTCTTTGAAGGGTAGCTTGTTCATGATCTCTTCCTGTTTCTCTTTCTCCCTCTCTCTCCACCCCCTCTCCTTCCTGGCTGCTGTGTGGTGAGCAGCTTTGCTCTGCCACAGGCTCCAGCCATGATACTTTGCTTCACTACACACAGGCCCAGAAGCAACAGAACCAACCGACCAGGCACTGAGACCTCCCAAACAGTAAGCCCAAGTCAATACTTCCTCCTATGAAATGGCTCTCTCAGATGTTTGTCACAACTACAAAAAGATATGGCACATTCCTTAAACTAGGCAGGTGCACTCCAGGCAAAGGCTCTTTCAAGAACCCTCAGGAAGAACCGGGATCAGGCAGCAGGGTTCCCAGCAGCAGTGCTCCATGTGGGTGACACTCCCTGGGTCTCTCACTCTAGCTGCTGCAACCTAGAAGCGAGGAGGGTCTATGAGTCAGGCCCAGTATAAGACACAACCTCTGCTTTTCACTTGACACTGAACTTCAGTGAGCAAAGTCTCTCAAAGCCAAAATCAGAGGCTGTGGTCATCAGGGACCTGTATTGCAATGACGCCTCACAGGTCCAGGTGTGCTCAGCTCCTCAGTGTTCCTGCCACGGCAAGTCACCCAGGGGAGCCTTTACCTTGGTCCCTAGCATAGGAGGGAGAGTTGGCCAGCGAGCCTTTTCTCAACTCAAAGTGAATTACACACTACCATCTGGGGTGAAATAAGAAACGTTTGTGGGGATTAAGTTTTCAAAGGAGACCCGTGTGACATATAGTTGTGTTCTCATATGCTATGGCATTTCGTGGGAAATGCTGAGAAGATGGCTGTGGAAATTGGACTCCCCACACTCAGTGATCCATATGCATGAGGAGCAGACATGGCCCAAGACTATGGTGATGGGCATCCGGTGCACATCTTTTATTTAGGAATGCATCTCATTTTGGCAGCCAGACAGCCCTCTAATCAGGTTCAATTAGGCCAATATTAAATAGGTTTGCTTTTCCATGGAGCAGAACAGCTGGTCTGGGGGGGTGTGAGGAGAGGAGACCACCATTTTATTGCAAATTGTCTTCAGAGAGTCCTTAAGATATGATATATATATATATATATATATATATATATATATATGGGGTTTCAAGCACACATCTTATCTCCTGTGTCCTTCCACACAGCTGTGCAAAAACATATGTAGCTTTCTTGAGGCTTCCAGAGTAGAGTATGGTTGGGTAGGGTTTATTGGAAATTATTTATTGGCCAGATTTATATTAAGTTGTAAAATTGATATTACTTGTTTATTGTGGGAATTTTTTGTTCATTCAACGGATATTTATTGAGCAGCATTCTCCACCTCTGGAAGATTCATCCTGGCACAAAACTAGCCACCTTGTGTCCATGCAGCTTTGTTCTGCTGGACAAAATGTAAATTGCCAACAAACATGTTGGACAAGAAGTCATGTGGAATAACACACTTCCTGGTGCTGGATTTTTTTTTAATTTTTCATTTGTTTGGGTTTTTAAGGTAAAAAGAGAATAAGGTCTTGGGTAGAAGATGTGGACCAGGCTGCCATCCTGTTTGGTCAGGCTGCTTCTTGAGGTGGTAAAATCCCTATCCAGTTGCTAACAAGATGCTGCTCAGGAAAGGGGCTCCAAAGAAAGTGAACAGACAGCTCACAGCTCTGGGGTGGTGTACTTCCATGGCCAGAGACCAGAATGGAACAGTTTGCTGGACAGAAGTAATCCTCGAGGAGAACATGAAAGACATGGAAGGTTTGTGCTGAAAGCCAGGGAGCCCCAAGGGACTGAAGGTAGGTAGCAGCTTCATCTGAGGAAAGTATTCACCTCAGGGTTTTCAGCACACATAGCACCGACATGGTCTGAAGCACTTGTAAGTTGGTCATCCGGCTAAGGTGCCAAGAAGGGCAAGGTGGAGATTGGAGGCAAATTAGGAAGCACCTGGGAGTCCCTTGAGCATCGTGTCACCTGGCCACGGTGAGAATTGCATCCTGAAGATGTTTTGAAATAAATATCTGTGAGACTTCCTCAAGGATTCAACTTATGTTGCAAGGAATGAGGAAGATCAATAATTAATTCAAAATGTTTGGTCTGAGCAACTGAGAGACAGAGTTGCAATTGCCCAGAAAGACTGAAGGTCCTGGGCTAAGTCCTTGAAGGGGTTGTATGTGTGTCTTTATGCGCTTCCTTTGTTGTGGGTCAGAGTCCCTACACTTCTTTTCATTGATTGCAAAGGAGACATGAGCCTTCCTCACTTGGATCTCTGACACACGGGTGTCTGTAGAAGCTGGTGGAGGAGGTCGTGAATGCATCTGCCTTGGACAGGGACGTGAAAAGCTCAGTTTTGAACAGAGGTTCTCCATCAGACATATAGAAATAGACACCAAGCAGGTGTCTTGATGCACACGTGGAAGTTCGGGAGTGCATGAACTTCAGACCATAAAAAATTTACAATGTTCCACAAAACACAACCCAACAAAGAAATTGCTTTTAGTTTCAGAAGCCCCATTTATATAATGAAATTGATGCAAGAAAATTTATGTGGATAGTTAGATAAAATTACTAAAATAAATTGGTGCTCACATTTTTATGACAATAGCTTTCATTAAGTTAGAAAACTCTGAGCATGTGAGACTTGCTCAGGCATCCTGAAAAGCCTCGCGTTTTATTGACAATAGGAAAATTCATGTCCTTGAAAAGAGGATGACCCTATGATATTTGAGCGTTGGAATCCACCATGCTCTTCAGACTTTTTATTTTTTTGCCACAGTTCTGAAGGGTGTTTCATTTTAAGCAGCCACCTGTATAAATAATTCATTGTCTTTAAATCTACTGGAAACATAGCAACGTACAATTGACAATTTGGGAAGGAAGAAGACGAGCACGCATGTTATGAAAAGGTCGTATTTTCTGCAGGGTTTTGCCTCTAAGGCTTTGTCTGATGCCGAATGAGAAGTTCTTAAATCAACACGGTATTTCCTTGAAGAGCACAGGAAGTCACAAAACAATATTTCTCTTGTGTCAAGTCAAGAAATAAAACTTACAAATGGAATGTTTAGGATATATAATATTGTCTTCCATGTGAGATTTCCAGTTTGAGCAAGTTCATTCCTTTAAATTCTGAACAGTAGTTTGTCTGTCTCATGTAAAATAAATACAGACACAATTTGTCAGCCACACATTTCAGAATTCTCCAGGAAAAGACTAGACACTCACATGCACAGTCAGCAGGGAGTTGGGAGTGGTATGGGAACATTTGGAATAACAGCTGACCACTGATGGGGACACTGTGAGCAACTTCTCTTTAGCCGTTCTGGACTCTTGTTGTGTTTATGAAGACACAAGACTGCACGTTCAAAAAGTCAGCCAACTTGCCTTTAAGTCCAGCCTTTAGCACTCACTGGGGAATAGAGCCTGGTAGAAGATAGGCAGGACCAGGTAGGCAGCAGGGACTCCCACTGCCTGACCACAAGCAGCTCAGGGGGCAATCAGGAAGCAGAAACAAAACAGATCCAGAACTGCTGCTCTGAGGACACCCCTAACTGCCAGCTAAGGACAAGGGCTTCAGCTCAGGCACAGGCTCAGCAATTACTCATCTAGGTCCTAAGATGTAGACTTAACCATCTACATGAGGAGGCTCTAGTTCAGTCCCCTGTAGAAATGCTGTTAGGAGATTACACATCAACATGCACCATCTATGGTGAGAAATGGCTGCCCAAAGGACCAGTGTGCATCTGCCCATCTGCCAGTGAGGTGCCCTTCATGTACAGAGTCACTGTCGTCCTCCCTGGAGCTGAGATCCAGGGAGTCCCAAATGGAGCATCATTTGACTAGACACTTATGCCACAGTGTCCTCAAATCTCTGATCTCTCTCTCTCTCTGTTTCTCTTCTCACACTCATCCATTCATTTCCATCAGCACACATCTATTCAGCATCTGATTTACTGGGTCTGCACCTCCATTATGCAGAAACATCGACTATACCGCATTACATGTGCTTTATTTAATCTAAAATGGAAACCAACTCCAGCACTGCTTTGGAAACCAAGTAATCAATTTCCAGATAAGCAATGCTTTATGCGCCCTCCCCCAACTTGGTGTCACAATGGCTACAACAATCTTTTTGGGAAGTGCTTATCTACAATGGAGCTCCTGTTATGGAGATGAAGCTGTCCTTTTTCTCCCTTGGAAAGTTAAAGCATGCATCCCATATTGCACACACACAAGCAAAAGAGAGCTCGGTGGTCTTGGGAGGCACCACCTCCTTCAGAATGTAAGGATGGGCATTTGGCTGGAACTGCACGGGTAGCCCCAGGGTTGAATAGGAATACCCTGTGTTGTACTATTAACCAGTGGTGGTTCTGTGGGCAGGTTGGTGAAGAAGAAGGCCCAACAGAGCCAGGCAGCATCTATCCTGGCTGAGTCATCCTCCCCTCTCTTTCTTGAGATGATCCTCAAGTTCCAATGATGGTGGGAAGGAGAAGCTGAATGGGCTTGAGAGCACAGAGAACTCTGTTCTAGCTTATGTTTGTCAGACTTTGTGTGAAAAGATATTTAAAACATAACTTAAAGATTTATGTTGGCTCACAGTTTCAGAGGTTGCAGCCCACAGTCTGCTGGCTGTATTGTTTCTGGTCCTGTGGAGAAAACATCAAGGTGGGTAGAGAGCATAGCAGAGCCAAGTTACGCCCTTCAGCTAGAAGACAGGGAGAAAGAGAGAGAGAGACTCCATGGGCAAAACTTCAGAGATCTGCTTCATCTTGCAGGCTCCACATCTGACTTTTCACCACCCCCCAATACTGTGATCAAATAATGAATCCATCAGTGGAAGAAGTGAAGGGTCTTTAAATGAAGCAGTCCAAAAATAATCATAATCAATAATTATCCTCCCATCTTCTAGTCCCTTATTTGTCTTTTTTTTTTTTTTGGCAAGACCTCATACACTGATCTTGATTTCTCTGAAATTCTTTCCTCCTTCGGATATTCCACTCAAAATTTAGTGGTACCTTTATCCAAGAAATATTTCGGTTTTCTTTTCTAAAGAAGCAAAGCTGGCTTTTGAAGAGAGAGATAAAGGCAGCTAAAGAGGGTGAGAGGATCTGCAGACATGGGGGTTCCCTAGCTGGATCCTTGCAGCTCTCCTCAGGCATCCCCTGAGCCATTTTCAAAACAGGAGGGTCAATTGTATGAACCTACAAAATACTATTTGGATTAGCTTTTATTTTTCTTTTTTATCATTACTAAGCTATCTGTGTGTGCTTTTAAAATGGTATTGTATTTGGTAATAATTTTTAAGCGGTTTCTTGAAATTCTGGGTTGAGAGCTTGAGGAATAGGGTGCTGCTCACTCATTTTAACCTGTGTGCACGTGGAACCCACCTTGTGGGCAGCTACTGTCTGTGCACAGTTCTCAGAGCAGACACAAACCCAGGGAGAGTCTGGGGAGGCCCTTCACTGGATCAGTACCTTCACACACCCATTCATCAGCACATGTGATGGTCTGGACAGGTGCGTGAGGGCCAGTCGTGATCAGGAGAGATGAGTGAGGACAAGTGGTGGTCAGGACAGATAAGTAAGGGCCAGTGGTGGTCAGGACAGATGATGGCTGAAGGCAGTGGTGGTCAGTATGGGCAGGTGAGGGCCAGTGGTGAAGATAACACAATCTCTTGGGCAGCCTGGCTCTGCTGGAGATGGTACACTCCATAACAAGGTCCTCGAGGTGGCTGAGTCTGGTTCTTCTGAAGAATATGGCAGTGTATTCCGAAACTTTTTACCATGAACTGTATAAGTCTGTAGACAGCATGAGGAAACTTCAGTTCAGTCACTGGGCAGGGACATTAAAAGGGACCCTACTTTATGGTCCACTTGGATTCCATTCAAAGCCTCTTCCTGTATTTTATTTCCTGTTGCGTCTTCCAATTGTCAGTTTTTAAAACTTATAGTATCATAATGGTTCGTGGTAATCATTTTTATGAAAGAAAAACCTTTAGTTGAAAGTCATTGTTTTATTATACTCTGAAGAAATATGCTAAAGATTATAGAGAAAAATCCCTCAAAAAATGTACCGACTTCACTGAGGATGGGGCCACGGGCAAGCTGTCAGGAATGAGAAGGGAAGTGAACCTTGTCACTTGCAGCCCCTGTTCTTTCTAGCAAGACAGAAGAATGCCTGAAACTCACAAAGAAACATTATCCTGATGAGGAAACGGACAGGACAGAATGAAGGCCAGACAGTTCAGCTGAGAGAGTCAACAAGGGCTCAGAAAAAGACAAGGTTTAAATTTTAACATAAGGAATATGTATGAACAACTTAGGAGCAAAGAGGCATGTGAACTGTTTAGCCTAAAGAATCCTCATGTACAACCTCTTCCAGGTGCAAGAAGGCTGGGGGAAACAGCTCACTCCCATCACAGCTTCACTGCCCCAGAAAACCAGGATGTGCAGTGGTGAGGGCTAAAACCATGCTAGGTGGCAAACAATATGTTGTCAGAATTTTTTAACAATTGGGCTCAAATCTAAGAAGCACAAAGAAGTCTTAGCAGTAGAGTCCAGAAGACCAGAAATAAGGTAATAATGTGGGAAATTGGTATGAGCAAGATTTGGTAAGAAATTAAACCATTAAAGTGTAAAATCCATTTGTCCCCTAATATAGGCATGTTTCTATCTAAATTCCATTCTGCCATGATATTGAAACTTGGCAGTAAATCCAAAGGTATAAATTCTCCGACTTTATTCTCTCTTAGTATTGCTTTGGATTCTGCATCCTTTGCATTTCAATACGAATTTTATAATCAACTTGTCAAATTCTGCAAAAAGGAAAAACCAATTAGAATTCTACCAATTGCATTAAACTTGCCAATCACCCTGGAGAATATAACCCTATTCACAATATTAAATTTCCCAACTCATAAACATTGGAGGTATTTCTTAAATACTTAAATATTGTGTCATTTTCCTAAACAATGCTTTGTATCTGCTTTAAGAGTACAAATCATGTAACTAAGTATTTTATTATTTTCATGATATATTATTAGGATTTTTAAACTTTTTAGTTTTGGATATTTTATCTCTATTAGTATTGTGTTTAAATATTGATCTTGTATTCTGCTATCTGGTTTCTTTTAAATTTTGTGGAAATTTTTAGAATTTTGTAAACACAAGATCATATAATTTGTACATGAAGATGGTCTCTTCCTTCCTTTTTACCATAGGTTAGTACTTTATTCAGGAAACAGTATTCAATGACCCCAGAGTTTCAACATTAATTGATGTGCCATGTATTTTTTTCCTTTTTTTCCAGTTAGTATGTTTTATTATGCTGATTAAGTGCACAAAGTCAAACCAACCTTGCTTTTCTGGGACAAATTCTCTTTATACCCAGTGTGTAATTTTGTTTGTGCATTGTTACTTTTTTTTCCCCCAAGTTTGAAAATCAGAGAAATCTTGGATCATACCACTGTTTGATCCAATTGGTAAACATTCCTCAGTGTTCTACTTATTTGGAAGGTTTTATGAATTTTTTGCTTTTCATTATCTTAAATGTTCAATAGAATTCAGTGGCATAATCTGAACCTGAGGAAATTTTCAGATTATTATCTCAATTCTTCACTTGTTTAAGTCTATTCAGGTTTTCAAAAGTCTGTGCTGTAGTCAATCTGTTCATTTAATTGAGGTTTTCTAATTTGCAGATAGCAGTTTGTAGCAGTTTTCTTGGCCTTTCATTGCTGAATGGTTTTTTCATGATCTTCATCCTATCATTCTTAATTTTATTTTAGTTTTCTCTTGTTTTGTCACTCTGAAGCTCTATTAGTTTGGATATTTATTTCTATACATTAGATTACTTCATTATTCCTTTTCTTCGGATTTCTTTAGCTCAAGTTTACTATCTTTTTTGACTTCAGAATGTAGACCTCTTTGTTGGTTATTGGTTGAAAATCAGCCATTTCTAGCAAGAAAGAGGGTTGTCACTGGAGCCACACACGCTGGCACCTGTCTCAGACCTTTGGCCATGATTTCAACAGGGACAGATTCTTTTCTCATCAGCCACCCAGGGCGCAATATGTTGCAGCAGCTGAAACTGATTAAGGCAGTGCCTGACATCTTTGACCCAATATTCTTATTTCCTCTCTATTTTTCTCTTTCTCGTTCTCTTTCTGGGGCTGGATAATCTCAGTTGATATGTCCTCAAGTGGATAATTCTTTCTTCAGCCAACTATGGCATATGGTTAAGTCTCTTTAGTGAGGACTTTTGTTCCAGTTACTAAACTTTCCAATTGCAGAATTACATTTCTTATAATTTTTTTCTTTTGCTATTTATTGATAATATCCAATTGTAGAACCATTGATACCACACCTCATTTTTCTTTTGAATTATCTAGAAATCATTGTCTTTAGTCCTTTTCATATAATGTCATAATTAAGGTCTTCATTTAGTAAGCTCACTTTAGTAAGTGTCTTCTGGACATTTGCCTTCCTGCTGTAGGACCACACCATGATCTTTCTGAACCTGCCTTATGCTTTGCCAAGACTAAATATTGAAAATGACATGTTGGACTAGAGAGTGGCGTAGCAGTTAAAGGCACTTGCTTGAAAATCCTGACAACCCAGGTTCGCTTCCCCAGTATCTATGTAAAACCAAATGCACAAAGTAATGCATGTGTCAGAAGTTCATTTGCAGCAGGAGGCCCTGGTGGGCCCATTCCCTTTTTCTCCTCTACCTTTTTTTTTCTCTCTCTCTCTCTATCTCTCTCCATCTCTCTCAAAAAATTAAATAAAAATTTAAAGAAAGAAATTTACATGTCAACCTGGAAGCTATGTATTTCAGCCTCAAGGGTTGCTATTATTATGGTTGGGGTACCATTGCTTGTTGGTTATCCTGGGCTAATTCTGTGAAGTGTGCATGCCTATCTTTGTGATACAGAAGTCATGCTTAGTTATGTAAACTGTTAGCCAATAACTGAACAAGGTCTGTTGCATTTGTTGCCGGAAAGTCCATCACTCTTGGCCAATGAACCTCTGCACGTGACAGAACACACACCTCTGAGTTTTGATTGCTTTACTCACATCTAGGCCCTCCCTGCCTCCTATTCTGTCCTTAGGGATAGAAGTCATGGATAAGGCCGGGCGTGGTGGTGTACGCCTTTAATCCCAGCACTCGGGAGGCAGAGGTAGGAGGATCGCCATGAGTTCAAGGCCACCCTGAGACTACATAGTGAATTCCAGGTCAGCCTGGACTAGAGCGAGACCCTACCTTGAAAAACCACAAAAAAAAGAAGTCATGGATAAAAGGCAGCTTCGTAAGGCCAGTTCTCACTTGGAGACAACCCTGCACATTCTCATAACCTACTACATCCCAGGAGCTCCTGCATGCTTTTCAGGGCTCTATGGATACCTTCGCCTTTTACTAAACTAACCACAACTCCCTACCCCATGCACTGATCCAGACTGCCCACGGAGGAGGATACCCAACTGATCAGGGACAGGGAAGAGGGAAATAGGGGAATTGGAGACATCAACACATTATTCTCTTATTAATTGTATCTAATTATGGATAATAAAAAATAAAGAAAAGACACCAGGGTCTCCTGCCTCTGCAAATGAACTCCAGATACATGCACCACTTTGTGCATCTGGCTTTACCTGGGTACAAGGGACTCAAACCTGGACCTTCAGGCTTTGCAAGCAAGTCCCATTACCTACAGAGCCATCTCTCCACCCTTATTTCTGGAAATTTATTCCATTCCACCTGTGGTTTCCTACCCACGCACCAACACCACAGCATTTGAAAATGGAGTTCAAGCTGTGTCCGAATGCCCCTTAAAGTCAGGCCATTACAGAGAGCACCAACAATGTTCATTCTGGTATTTTTCTTGTGCTGATCTGTGGGGGTTTTCATTTACCTTTTCATAAGAAATTGACCTCTAAAGTTGCCTATGAAATAGTCTGTAATGATTATTTTTCAAATACCACATTTAGTACCTATTTTCCTCTGGAAATAGAAGTGCACGTGGAGATACATGCGTCTCCTTTTCTCTTGTTGCAATGAACCAGTGCTTTGTGAACTTTGTTTATTTAAAAATACAGGATTATTCTGTAATGGAGATGGCCACTATATTTTCAATTTCTACTTAATTAATTTATGCTGTATTGAGTTTTCTTGGTTTCCTTGGCTGTCTTTTTAATTTGATCTTTGAACTCATGGTTTCATTGAATAATTTCAACATTTTGTTGTGTTGAAAGAATCATTTAAAACCACTGGTTTTCCTCTGATCCATGCATTAGCATACAGAAGTATTGTTCTCTTTTTTGAGGAGATGCACACTTTTTTACTTATCCTATCACTTTATTGTGTCATTGTTTCATCTGAATTGAAATATTCCCTCTTGGTGGGAGGGGGAGCTCGGGAGATGCAGAAAGATCAAGAAAGGTACAAGATTCCTCCAGAGTTCATATAAATTAGGAACAACCAAGGGAGAGGAGACTCTTCAGTGGCTGCCGGCAAGTCACATGGACACTAGTGATGCAGCTTTGAGTGCTGTCATCCATGCTGAGGTGGGTTTCTTAGGGATGCAGCTATACAAGTCATTCACACTTCTGTAAGCAGCTTCTCCAGTGGGTTACCCCTCACCTGTGCTCCTGCAGTAACACCTTACTCATTCTCTTGTGAGTAACCCCAATAAAGTAGTTCACCAGGCAGGACGTGGATGAAATCATTCCTTTGGTCTGTCATGGCCCTCTCTATCTGAGTGAGTAGAAGTAGTCTTCCTAGGAAAAGTACAGAACCCTTCTCCACCCTCACTCTTCTGTCCCAGCCCTGCAGGAGACATGTCCTCTGTCACCACCATAGCATCTGTTTGTAAGTGCAGCTCACTCTTTCACTCCCTTTGCTGAGAATGCTCAGACGCATAATTCCCCAAGTCCTTGTAATGTCTGAACCTTGAGGAAAGGCTTGGGTGGATGCTGGGTTTGTCCTGACACTTCTTTTCCTTGTGTTTGTATCTTATGTTATGCCCCATGGCTGTCTTGTGAGCTCTGCTGCCTTGTGAATCGCTCAAGCATTTGGCTGGTGGCTTTGCGAACATTCTCTTTTTCTTTGAAATCTGTGCCATGATATTGACTGTTCTCAGACAATTTCCTGCTAAACCGGTGGGCCTTTTACTACACAGATTAATGGCTTCTTTTAGGTTGGAAAGCCTTCTTAGATTCTAATTCGAAATGTACGCTGTGTTCTGTAGTTATTTTTGTCTTCATTGACTCCGATTCTATGTATGTTGTCTCAGCCATTTTCTCTATTGCCAGGTTCACATTTTCATATCTCATTTCACTACATTGACTCTTTCCCTAACTTTATTCAACAGATCTGTCAAACTTTCAATTGAGTCTATTTTCCATGGGTTCTTTTTAATGTACTCTTTATTTTAGAAGATATATTTCCATTTATTTTATGAATTCAACTTTCATTCTTAGTGTGTTTTTCTCTTTTTTATTTGAACTGTGGTGTCTAGGACTTATTTTAAAGACCACAAATAATTGTTGAAGCAAATGAAGCTAGCTTGAAATAGTAGGTTAAATTTTTCTTCCACTTCATGTTTCTTCTGAGAGGATGAAAGAGGACGACAAACTGGTCTGGGCTATTAATTTTAATGTAGTGGTTTTAGTGTAATTAATACATTTCCTCTCATGGGCTTCCATGGCTTACTGGATTCCTAGCTCAACAGCGCCCTCTTCTGTCCCTGTGGGGCAGTGTGTATCCCACCTGGCTTTCTTTGGGGAGTGAAGGTGGAGGGATTTGGGGGTTGTTTTTATTCCCTCTCCTCCTGTGGGAGCATGAACCCTCCGTTGCTTCCACAGGGCCTCTGTCTCACCCTGTCTGCTTCCTTCCTCCAGAGAAATGTGTGTGAGATCCTACCTCACTCCATATCTGCCACTAGGTCCTTCCCAGGGTTCCTTCTCTGGAATGCCAGAACTTTCCACAATTGATGCATTCAGGTGATTTCTCTCATTGTGGTGATTTTATATTCACCTGCAGACTAATAATCGTCTTTTCTTTCTTTTCTGCAGATTTTTTAAGTGGAAGGAGCATGTAGGGTTTGCTCTTTTTTTTTCCCTTTAAGGTAATTTTAAATCTGAACAACTTCTGTCATCCCATATGTTGAGAGTGTATTTCCTTTTGCAAAACTTTGTATTATGGTTTTTATATTTTGGGAGATTATTTGAGGAGATGAAAGTTTAAGACACTACCATGATTCTCATCAGTGAAATCTTTTCTTATACATTATATTGCATTTATCATAATACCAGTATTTTTTATTTTTGTGTATTTATTTGTGTGTATATAGCTACATGCCACAAAGCAGAAGTCTCTTAACAATGAAAACAAGTCTGACCCTGAGAGTTTCAGATTCTCCACTGCCCCTTGTCACAGGCTCCTTGGGATCGCAGATGAATGTGCCATTTTGCATCCAGCCTTATGTGGGTGCCGCGGAGGATTAAACCAACAGGCTTTGCAAGCAAGTGGCTTTAACTGCTAAGCTATTTCCTAACCCCATGCTTATTAATTTTAACAAACTCTCTGGATGCAGTGCAACTTGTGAGACAGGGTGTGACTAGTGTCCACAGGCTCTCTATCCTATCCCAAGTCCCAGGAACTGGGAGGGGGAGAGGGAGAGAAAGAGATTGATAGACCTAGGAACAGATACGTTGTCAAATAATAGGTACAAATAACCAATAAACATGAAAAGACTGTTTAATGTCAGAAGCCACCCCAGTATCAGGTTCAAGCAATGGCAGATATTGGATGTCTGGAAAGCAGAGGAGAAAGCAGGCTTTCCTGAGCGTTGTCCTGAAACTGTTATCTATAGCACCATTGAAGGTCACAGCTGTATGCTCTGTGCGTATCACAGACAACAAAAATGTTTCTCTATCCCATCCTAGGCCCTTAAAATCCAGAAATTTATTGCAATGAAATAAGAAATGATGAACTCAAAGATTTTTTCTGCAAAGATCTTGTAAATACTGCATTTATAAGACAATATTTCATGTGGACAGGGATGGGAACAATGGGAGTTGGTTATTAACTCACAGCTCCTTCAATGCAAAGGCATGTAACTGCAGCAAAACACGGTTAGAGAGATGTCTCTGGTGACATTGGATATGACAGGATATTGTTAATAAAAGCTTACAAAGCTTTGTATGTAATATTCCATTTCTCAAAACAAGAGAATCTGGTGAATATATATAGAAGGAAACAAAATATTACTAGTAATTTTCTCATGTTCTACCATTACTGTGGGGGTTTTGTTTCATTTTTCTTCTATGAGTTTTTAATTTTGATATATAATTTTTCAATGAAAATATGTGAACTATATAAAATGTACAATCTCTCAACTGTTATAAGTTCTATGTCATTTTAATCCTTAGTTTGTACCAAAAAACCACTGAATGACTTGCCTCAGAGGAATTAAAGAGGAACTCAGAAATTGCTCTAGCTCCATTACAGGGGGTACTTCATGACCTTGGAAACCTACAAAGTGGAGGTCTTTTTCAAATGTAAGTCCACATCCTATGGTCTCCTAGGACTGAGTTTAGGTCATAGGCCCCTTTCTGCGTCTGGGCCTTCTGGTTCTCACACACTACTTCAAGAGTCTAATTGCACCTCAGGCTACTCTTTCATCTGCCAAGTCACACCTCCCTTCTGATCAGGGCTGTGCCTGTCTGTTTGAGTCAACCTATAGCCTTGACCCATCAACGTTGGTGGTATGGTGAGTGAGTTTCCATGTTCCCACCTAGCGAGTCAACCCATGGGATTTCTCCTGGAATCAGTAGCTGTCGCCCAGACACATGCTTCTACACCAATCCTGTCCCACAGGCCACCATCCATCAGGGTCTAGACCTCTGACTTCTAAGAAGAAGCTTTGGGGAATATTGACTCATGACCCCCCACCCCGGGCTGCCATTCACCTTGATTTCCCCAGGGTTGTTCAGCCTCCAGAGTCTAATTAACACATGCTTTCATTCTGTTCTGTTACACAGAATGCCCAAGGCACACATATACCCACATATAGGCACACATTCACACACATGTGCACACATACACACACTCTGGGAAGGTCACCTGCCTTTGGACACCAGCTGACGATCTTGCTGAGCCTCTGATTCCTTGAAATTAAGGAGAGCATTTTGTGTGACTCCAGCATATTAGTTAGTACAAATAAGTTCTTCCAAAAGCTACAAAAAATGTTCTGTTGTCAACAGGCACTGGGTACCTACAAATTACATGCAAAGCATAAAGAAAATTCTATCTGGTAGGCAGTTGTAAAATTATGACAAGGAAACACTGTGGATAACACTATCTGTTTAAGCACACATTTCTCTCCTTTATAATTAGGGAATGTTTACTCTGAAATCTTCAGGAAAAAAATTTACATTCATTTATTGGCAACCTAGAAAAAAACAGAATCAAATGTGAACATTTTAAGTTTTTATTTTTTAAGGAAATAGCTACTACCTTGGTATTTCCAGAAGCTTCTCTAATTCATGTCTAGCATTTTCCCCCAGAGATAAAACTGTACTTTGAAATTGCTGGATCACTTCAGAAAGTGCTCCTTGTTATGACGTATGAAGGAAGTTAACACTAATAGTTAAATGTTACTTTCAACTTTCTATGGACACCCTGTTTACATGGGTGATATTTATGCAATTGCACACATTTTAAAAATGGATGGAAAAGATAAAAAATAAAACGGATGGTTCCTTTTTAAAATTATTTATGTATTATTTAATGAGAACTTGAATATATGAACATATTTCAAATTTTTCATGACAGTGTAATAGTGCATAGAACATGGCTTGAGGCTTCCCTCCACCTCGTGGCTAGGGTCATTTGTATTGCTCTGATTTTTTCATCATGAAAACTGCTGAGTGAGTGTCTGTGGTCATATCTCCTCATGCAGAGATGGAAGGAGCCTAGCAAGGGTGAATGAGTCCTGTCACTCATATCCTCAGCAGGACAAAGCTTTGTTGGGGCTGGGAGCTAGCTAGCTATTAATACTGTTCATGGTTGATTCCCTGTGGAGGTCTTGGGTTATGAAATAAAAACAAATCTTGTGCTCCCTGCTCTTGATTGTTCTCAGCTATGAGTGATGTGCAGTTATGAGAGTCACCTTCCATTTTCTCAACAGTGGTGCTCAAATAGACTCTGGTATCTATCTTAGTCTCCTCTGCAGACCTGTCTTGGATGAAGCCTAAAATGCATCCCAGAATTTTGACAACTCAATAAATGTGGCTGAGCTGCATCTTGCCTGTAGTTTGTGAGTCAGATGGATCCCATTGCACAGCCTAGTTCATCATTCCTTAAACAGCAAATATGGGTTAGCAGAACTCCCTATAAATGTCCAGGTAGTAATAACCTCAGCTCGTGTGTGACAGAGATTAAAAACAGGAAGCTGCTCTTGTAGCTAGCAGTTAGGGACACAGGCCCTAAAGAATGTGAATGTCCACCTACCCTGGCAAAACCAGAAGTCCACACCATCCAAGCCTAAGCCTGACTCATCAAGATGGTCATGGGACAGCCCTCTCTTTTCTTTCTGATTCTTCCTCCCTTTTGCTTAAGGGGGAGGGATAGGGACACTTTCTGATGTGTTCTTCTCCCTGATCCACCATCCAATTGAGTTTCTCTATATACATTTAAGCTTAAGTGATAAAGTTCATCCCAACTTAATGCCTAATTTCCATATCGGCCAGGGAAGACTCATCCTTGGTGCATAAAAGCCCTGGTCCAAAATGCTACATTGGCCACCATTTGGGGAGGGGGAGGACTCTTCTCCATCATGGAGAACTTTCCTTTCCTTTCACTTTCAATAAAAGTTTGCCCTCCAACTGTGTTTGCTCGCTTGTCAGTCTTTGCTGTCTAGGGACAATGAACTCAGCCTGAGAACTGGCCATGAGGACTCTCTGGAAGGAGGGGAAGAAAATCTGCAGATCTGCAGCTGGAGCTGACGTGCTTCTCATATATAACCCAAAGAATCAAGTTTTCAAAACACGTCAAATAATGTGCACTCAGAAATGCCTGCCTAGACCAAGTCTATAACACAGCCATGCCTCTTAGGCTGAGAGATCTGCAGCCCCACAAAACTGGTAATGCCTTCCCTCGCCTTCATTTCTGGAGAAATTAAATCATTTCCTCCCAGTTTTGTGCACCTGCTTCCTCTAATTTCTGCGGCGATGCCCTCACTGCCTGCCCATGTGACTTCTGAGAGCTGAGGCAAAAGAGGCCCCTCCCCTAGGCTGTTTTCCCTGCTCAGGAGACAGACAGAGGGACATTGTTCTTGTAGGATTCCCATCCTTGGGTGTGTTGGCAGCCTTAACTAAATGTTGTCTGCATACCTTGACGTCTGCCCTCCTCTTACCCCCTCAGCAAGTTCATGAGTAAACTGATCTCCTCCGACATTAGTCAAACCACTTCACTCCAGAGTGCTAAACCCAGACATCACTGTACCCCATTCCAATCAGGTGCATCCTAACCCCACAGGTCAAAAGAGCATGCTGTGGGTATACCCTCTCCACTGTTACTCAACACCTTTGCAAAGTCTGTGAGCGGAAGGCCCCCAAGCTCATATGTCTTTCATTAAAAGAAAGACATTGTGGGGCAGTCCCTTTTCGTTCTGGTTTGTGGTGCAGTACTCATGGCCCCGAGTGGTGGGACTTAAACTTGATTCCTCTCGAGAATGCAGGGCAGAGCGATAAAAAGATAACACCTTTACCATGATGTGGACTTTGGCCAAGGACCCAGTTCTGCCATCAAACACCCTCCTAGCCTCAGGCAGATGGGGCCCACTCTGCACTCCAACTCTATGTTGTAAAAATACCTCATCATTTCCTGTCCTCTGGCTGTGGGCCACAGCTACAATGAGCTCAGACAGCAGGATAAGCATCCGCTCAGTTATGCAGAACAATGCTGTCCACATCCAACATGGCCACTGGGATCCAGGGCCTCCTTGCTAGAGTCTAGATGCAGGAGTCACACAGCAGCTGCCATGAAGGGTGCTATAGCTTTCAGTGAGCCAGTACAGGCCATGTGGAGTCCCTAAGGCCTATGACTGAGGTAGGTGCACCTTTACCTGCAGGTATCTCCAAACTGTTACCAGCTCACAGCACCTAAGTATCTGCCACACACAGCTCTGCACATAGTCATAGGAGGTTTAGCCTCAAGCTGTGGTTCCTTGATCCAAAATGCTTTTGCTATGGTTGGATCTTACATGTCTTCAAAATGCAGGGAGTTGGTGGACCTTTTGTGAGGTGTTGTAGTCAGCCACGCACTGATGGAATGAATCTCCAAACCATGGACAGTTATGGGAGGAAGGGATTTACTGAAGTTACAGATCCAAGCTCCATAGAAGTGAAAGAGGCTGGCCCCCTTTCACAGGTCCAAACACACACACATACACACACACACAAAGAAAGAGAGAGAGAGAACCTATCACCACACACACACACACACACACACACACACACACACACACACACACAGCAAATAGACAGGAAGAGGAGAGAGATTTCCTTTCCCTTTATATAGCCTTAGAGTGGGTCTTGTGGCCCTTTACCAGACTTGTTGACTCCCTGAGTCTCTGGAATTTCCTTCCTGCACTGTCCTCCCAGGAAGGGATGTTTGTTTCTAGCTAGCTTGACTTGCTAAATCCCCTGAGCCTCCTTTCTCCAATTCTGAGGAAATCTGCTATACAACACTCAAGATTACTGTGGATTGCTAACAGGTAAAGTTGACAACAAAACTTAACCATCACATTTTAATGTTATGAAGGCATTTAGCACAGTAAAGCAGACTCAAAACTCACCCACCATGACTCAGGGAACTTTATAGAAGAGGGGTTGGAAAGATTGTAAGAGCCATGTTGGGGGGAGAATATCTATAGACATTGCCTGCTTATAAACACCAAACAAACAAAAGTAACTCACTACTGCTTGTACAATTCATAACCTCCTACCCCATGGACTGGTCCAGCAATCCTACTGAGGAGAGCCCTCAGTGGGTTTGGGGACAGGGAGGAGGAAAATGTATCTAATTATTAGCAACAAATGAGTCAAATTTTTAAAAAAGAAAAAGAAAAAATCACAAGAGGCATTGGGAACATTTCCTGGAAAGACACTATGGGACCCTGGTGGGGGACCTCTTCTGTGTCCCATCCATAAGTTAAGCATCTGTGCTTATCCACATCATTCCTACCATGGCATTCCAGCTTGCCTCTGCCCCAAGGCAGAGATACACAGACATCTTCCTGGAGATTAGTCTGTCTCCTCTATGCTACAATCTGACCACACCAGGATCAGCAGCACCAGCACCTTCATCTTGGGCCTGCGCTTCTCCACCTCTCAGTGCATCTTTTCCATATCTACCAATGAAGACTGCATGCACAATCCTCCATGTCACCTCCACAGAAGACACCTCATCCTGAGGGCTCAAAAGAACCTTCCACCTCAGCCACTCTGGAAACTGTTTCTACTGTAGTCTTTCCTAGTGGCTCCCACATTGTCACAAAAAAAAAAAAACAACCCAGAGTATCCTGATCACGCCTCTCAACCCTATTGTCTTCAGTTTAAGGCAGTATTCTGTGCACAGAGGAAGTGACACCCTGAGTTCCATCCTGACCCATCCTGTGTCTTTCACTCCCAGGCCCTTGGTATTTCTTTTCTGGAGTCTCCTCATCCCCACCCTACTCCACTGTTGTTCCCCCACAAACTACACCTTATATCAAGATGACCTACCTTACAGAAAAATTTTAATACAAGACTTTATAGAACATGGGTTCTTTCTGTTATCGACCCCTATAGAACTTTCTATCAACAAACCAAGCAGACTCTGGACAATTGCTGTTACAGAGTCTCCTTTGCAGGGCCTTTGGAATCACAGAGAACAAGCTCAGCTCCTGGAATTAAAACTGAAATGTTAGAAACAGTCGAATCTCAGGGCTAAGCACCAGAGCACAGACAACACCCACTTCTGAAAAGGCAGAAAGCAGACCCTCAGATCTGCCCACTGAAAGCCACTATCTTTGATTCCCATGAGAGTTGGAACATGGAAAGCAACACACATGGGAGAATATGTATCCTCTAGGATTCCTCAGGGAAAAATGGTACTCAGGACAGCTAAAAGCACAGGTCCCTTTCTAGGGGATCTGGGAGAAATCTCAGGGAATCCACTGGATCTGATGTATCATCGCCAGACCCTAAAGCTGCCATTTCTCTAGTGGATCTGCCCAACAATCAGAAAGTTCACCTTTTGGCAATCACACAGGTGCTGCACGACTTTTGGGGTAGAGAAGAGAAAACTTATTTACCCAAGATAGACAGAGTACTGAGAGACCAATTAAAGGATTTTGCACAACACAAATCCAGCTTGGAAAACGAATGATTTTATTGGGCTACTTAGAGGAGCAGGTTGATTCGAAGGCAGCTGTACCATCTGAAAGTTTATCTGGACAACTCAAGACAGGAAGTACAGAAGTGCTTCACCCAATCTACATCCTTCCTCTTAGATAATCTGTAGGGGAAAGACCTCATGAACTCTCCTGAAGGGTTGTGAGCATCCTGAGCCTCAGGATCCTCCCCAAGATAAGGTAAATAGGCCTGATCTCCTGATGGGCTCATATTAGTAATCACAGTTGCACAGATTCAAGCCTACAATTATTATGTTCAACCCAGAAGAAATAGATACATAACAGCAGGGATGAGGCAGGACTCCAGACAGCACTGTGGCCACCTAGAAAGTACAAATGACTAAAGGAAGACAGCGGACAAACCCTGTAGTTGGTCTGAGGGTCCATTCTTCTGAAGGACCAGGGAAGAAGATCCCAGAGTAGTATTCCTTCACAGAGATGCCATTCTCCTGGGGTGGACTTGCAGGCCTTTGTTGGTCTCCCCATGCCTTCTCAAGGGGCAGAGGCATCCTGCTGTTTCAGTCAAAATATCCAAAATCCAGTCTTGGTCGAATGATCTCGTTATTTCCATATGTTCTAAATGTCAACAACTAACAGACGGAGGTTTCACTTATTTATATGTGCAAAGCAGATTGCAAAATGATGACAGAAAGTGAGGGCTGGACTCTTCAGCTGAGGACCGGAAGAAGTGAGATCAAGAGAGATCTCCCTCCATTGTGGATGCAGTGTATGTAGTCAGGACGCGTTTCCAGTTCTTTGTCCTGCATCCTGTAGGCTGCATGAGCTGCTAGCATCAGAAATCTTGGGTACCGCTGGATCTTTCTTGGTTTCTGGAATGAATGTTTGCAAAGTGCCACTTGGTGGACTCCACTCTGGTGATACTGCTCTTCTGGGTAAAGCATTAGTTTCAGAGTTAGTTAACAAAGAAGCCATTATTGTCTTTATGTGGTGTGTGTGTGTATTTGTGTGTGTGTGTGTGTGTGTGTGTGTGTGTGTGAGAGAGAGAGAGAGAGAGAGAGAGAGAGAGAGAGAGAGAGAGAGAGAGAGAGAGAGAAGGAGAGGGTAAGAGAGGATTGTCAAGTTTTGTAAAGAGCAGAAGGAGTGAACTTTCTTTTAGGAAAATGGTCAAAAACAGGTGGACAGCTTGGGTTCTAGAGCACAGAGAGGCCAGAAATCCTGAAGGGTAGGGAGACACTGTCACCAATCCACACAGGAGAGGGACTCAGAAACTGTACAATTTGGTCTAAATAGTATTTTTTAAAGAGAAAAGAGTTACTCAGGAATTGTGACACATGCCTGTAATCCTAAAACTTGGGAGATTGAGGCAGAAGGATGATGAGTTGAAAACCAGTTTTGAATGTATAGTGAAGCCCTGTATCAAACAACCAAAAAATACAAAAGGAATGAAAAAAAATAGTTGAAACAAGACGTTACAGTTAGAGTATTATAATGGCCTAGGATTGCACTCATCCAAAAACACCTAATTCAAAAAAATGTCCTGTGTCTTTGGGCTAAAATGCCACTTGAGATTTCTCATCAGGAAGGAGGCTGGGTGAACACCTATTCCAAGCACCCTTTTTTGTGCCTTCATAAACCAAATGATTCCTTTCAAATATGCTGGGTGACTGTCGTTGCAGACATTCACAAAGAAACACGAGAATCTTTGAAAGCTGGAAGATTTTTGCATCTATTCACAGCCACATGCTCACATACCCGAAATACCCACAGCATTACTTGATTAAGGGGGCGTCGCAGAGGCAAAACAACTCCAAACAAAGTCGCTTGACGCAGGAAGTCCCAGTTGGTTCAGCTCCTATTTAGAACCCTGTGACCAAGCTTCAGAGCTAGGATGGAGCCCAAGGAGCTGTGCAGAGTTAGAGCAGCAGATGTGTCTGTCTGAGTACCATTCACAGAGCCACCATGCATTGATTGTCCCCTAATAGCTGTGATATCACTGAAGAACCAGCTGGAAAAAAATAGCAGAGGGAAATTTAGAAGAAAAAAAAACTGTGCAGTAGTTACGTTTCACATTTGGGAAGAATTGTGTGACTAGAGATTCTGCTATATCCGTTCTACAAGCTGAATGCTTGAATGTAAGCATAGTTTTTAAGACATTTAAAGACTGAAATTGCCACTTTATTTTTAATCTTTTCAATTTCCTGAAGGTTTTCTGGGATCTATGAATATTTCACATATAAGGAGAAGAAACTCAAGTTCTGTAAAACCAAGTTTGGAAAGAGCCAAGTGGAGCTTCAAGGAAGGGAGGGAGGCCTGGGTGCTTGTCAGCCTCCTGAATGGCTTGCCAACCTGAGTCAGCATTGCTGCTAAGAAAACTCACTGAGGCATCATGGACACGATGGAAGCACCTGCTTCTTTCGTGCCAGGTGGGCCCAGTGACATGTCAGTTAACACTGCCTTCCCAAATTGGTAATGAGTTATTTCTTGAGATTCATGAATGGCTGCTCCACTTTGTCCAGCTCTGCAGAAAGGCATGGATTTCAGTGCTGACTAGCACCCTTGCTGGCACAGGCTTGGCCAATGTGCCTCCGAACCTGCTACCTCTGCTTCTCCTTCTGCAAAAAGGAAATCAGGTACTGCAAAGAGAGAGAGTGGAAATGATGTCAAAGGTGCCCTAGCTCTCTGGAGAGTGTCTGATCAGAGCAAAGGACAAAAAGACTCCAAGGTCTTTCTAGTCACTGTTTAGCTTCCTGCCTTCCTGATTCTACCAGCATCGAGGATCTTTTCCCTCCAGAATAGACATGACCAGAACTTTCCATCACCAAGTGTCTAGGAGGCTATGAGTTCCTGGGAGGCCACACACTGACCACCCTGTGCATGGCCAGTTCTTCCATACAGTCCTGGCACACAAGTCATGCTTGCTATCTTTATAGGGAATTAGTGTACTTGCCTCCCTGATTGAACCATTTACATACTTAATTATATTCTTTTTGTATTTTTCACTCTGCCTTTAAGCCACATCCCTAAGTCCCCTAAGCGTTTTTAAACAAACACCTAGATTTTATGAAACAAAATCTAAATCCCATTTTTTCTTAGAAGGTGCTTTTTTTCTTTGTCATCACAAAATGCTTTGGAAGGACTCTGGCTACAGAGGCGTGGGAGGAATGGCTCAGAACATGTCCACCCAGCCTCCCACATCATTTATTATTTTCAGACTCAAAAATTGGATGTATGAATTTAAAAATGCTTCCATATGCTTGGCAAGATTAAGATTGACAAATGTTTAAGGGAAAAAAATCCAAACTCAGTAGAGATGCCTGAAGATGGCTCAGATCTTTAAGATCATAGAAATGTGTAGCTAATGATAACTTCTACTCATCCCTTATTGCAAAGCAAAAAGAAAAAAATCAATGATGCCATGAGTAGTAGGGGAGAGAGTCTAAGCCTGTGAATAATTGATCAGTCTGACAACCCTGGTCCCAGCCACCAGTTCCTTCCCTCACTGAGCTGTTGACCAAAGTAACCCATGAGGTTACAAAAACAAGACAGAATTCTGTCAAAGCTCTTGAGTGCCCTCCCCAGGCCTGAGACCAAACCCTGTTGCTGAAGAAACCACAGAATGCCATCGATCAGCTTCGAGAGACCCCTCAAGGTCCGCAATATTAACCAGCCCCCAGATGCCAGTTAGTGCAGTGCTGGAAGGCACTGCACAAGCTGCCAGGGGAAGTTGATCAACAACAGCTGGAGTAAACAGAGACCACTGGCATGAAACACAGTCTGTGGCCATGAGTAAGCTGACCACACCTCCTACTGGGAGAGAAAAGCAAACCAAGAAAGGAGCACTCGTGCAATGGAGAAACCTGGGCCTGGGGAGACAATCAACAGCTTTTAGATTTGGCCAAATATTTCACTTAGTGATGGGGAGCCCTTGACTGGAACTGGGGATTCAGGGCGATATGCACCGGATCCTGTACTCTTGGGCTCACAAGAAAAGATGCAATATGGGAGCGATTGATGGGGAGGCTACTAAAAATAGAATCTAGGTAATCCAGAATTGTGTCTATTTATTAACCTGTACTGATCTCACTCTCTGATGGAGACTGTGTTTGTATTTTTCAGGATAAAGTGAAAGAACTGTGGCCCATCTAATCCTGCCATCCGACCATAGGCAGATAGCTTAGATCCTGGCAAGAGATGAGCCACCACAGTCATATCATGGAGGATCCATATGGAACCCCACAGAGAATGACGGGATAAATAAGGGACCCACAGCCACAGCCATTCAATCAACACAGGATAAGCCAGGGTGACAGAAACCAACAATTTTCGACAAAAAGCCCCCTAAGCTCACAACATTAAAGTATCCTTAATACTCACCCACCACGACTCAGGGAACTGAGCGGAAGAGGGGGTGGAAAGATTGTGAGAGCTGTGGTGGGGAAGACTATCCAGAGGCATGGCACCCATCAGTAACAACACACTTGGGCCAGGACGACCGGGTTGAATACTAGGCTATCCATGGTCCCCTGCCACAAGGACTGATCCAGAAGGCCCATGGAGGAGGATATCCAGCTGATTGGGGATGGGGATGGGGATGGGGGCACTGGGAAATTGGGGATAACAACTCATTGTTTGCCCACTAAATAATGTAATTCATTATGGACAATAAATAAATAAATACACACACACACACACACACACACACACACACACACACACACACACACATATATATATATATATATATATATATATATATATATATATATATATATATAAATCAGTGTTGAACAACCCATTTGCAATATCTCTTTCAAACATTTGGAAGTGGACAGTGAGACCAAAAGTGTGCACTAGTGAAGGTAGGCTGCAGGGAAGAAACAACACTCTGGCTTCTGGTCCAATAAGGTCAGGGCCTCACTGTTGACTGTCTGAACATGCAAGAAGCTGAGCAGACTGAAAATACAAACTCACTGGGTCCTTCAGGGAACTGCATCACAGGTCAACTGTCACACTTGAAACTGGGGTGATGGACAGTCAGGGGCAAGGGGCCACAGCATCAACCGACAGAAGCCACCCATGCTAGTAGGGCAGGAAAATGTCCATGACAGTGGGGGGCTAATTGCTAGAGACCATGAATGGACATATTGGAGTTGAGAGTCAAAAGTCCTCTTGGTTTAGCCAAGAGCCAGGTTCTCTGTTGAAGAGCAGAAAAAGCAAGGAGAGAGCACTATAACCTCAGTTTCTGTGCCTAGGGCTGGGCTTGTTCTCAGGAAACCTTAGTTCTAGCAGAAGAGAAGTCCAGCTGTCCCCATCCTCCTTCCTGGATGCTCCAAAAGGGAAGGAGTTAGGGATAATATGAAGTCCAAGGCTCGAAAGGCAAAAAGGACTCAGTCACAGGACTATAAACATCCTCTCCTAGCCTTCAGTCCCCCACACACTGCTCTATCCGTGGGCTCTGAGGCAACAACGGGGGCACCATCAAAAGGAACAACAGGCCCAGATGTGTTTCTGAAGGTATAGAAACCGTAAGAGAACATGGAGAAAGAACATGCATGAGGGAGAGTCTGGTCTCTGAGGCATACAGCCCTATACAGTGAACCTGGCTGATTGCAGAGGCACCATGGGGTCACTATCACCAGCAGCTCACAATACATGCCTGATTACCATTCTTACATTAATCCAGTGGTTCACATACAGCTTTCAACAAAAAAATGTGCCCAGGTGTCCTTCGGAGTTGAGCAGGGACACAGTCTGCAGGGACATGGCCAACATCAGCATCAGATGCCACTGAGTACACAGGCTAGTTGCGATCTTTTGTGTTGTGTACCAATTTTAGAATTTCTTTTTATTTCTGTGAAGAACAACATGAGGATTTTGTTAGTAATTGATTGAAACTATATCTTGATTTGGGCAGTATGGACATTTTTGAAATATCAGTTTTTCTAACCCCAAAGCATGGGTTTTTAAAAATGCATTTTTGTTTCTTTTGCCAATGTTGCATAGCTTTCATTATAAAACTTCCTTAGCTAGGTTTAGTCCTTTCTTATTTTATTTTTGTCACTATTGTAAATGGGCTTTATAAAAAATCCTTTTATAGAAACTTAGTGTATAGAAATGCTGCATAAATGACATGAAATTTAGAATTATTAGAGCAGGGATTTAACGTAACTGTGGTTAATACTCTAAGGGTTCTAATGGGAAAAGTGAACAACATGCGAGAACAGATGGGTAAGGCAAGCAGCAAGATGGAAATTTTGAGAAAGCGAGGCTGGCTGGGCAGTCACAGGGAAATGGAGGCAAGTGACGTGGGAGCTTGAGGCTAGAGCAGACGCAGATCAGTGTTACAGCAAGACATCGTGTGACTGCTCAAACCAACTGGGACCCACATGGCCAGTGAGATGAGTGCTCCCTGTCTTCTGCCTGTCCTCCATCAGCTGAGGCCAGCACTAACAGTCCTTGGCTTAATTACAAAGGCACACTCATGGCATCGGCCTGGAAAAACGGGCTGTCCCCATCATGCATCTGACACCACGACACATCTGCAAACACCATGAAAGGACAGAAAAGTAGAAGAAATTTAATGCCCAGAAAACCCTGACCTATTTCTGGAATTTACCTTAACTCATGAAAAAGCCTCCCTTTCATCAAAGTTTCCCTGTAATATACTACTCCAAATCCCATGGGGCATATCTCTCGGGATGCCCACAATCTCTCTTGACTATTCACTGTCATCCTGCAATAAAACTCCCTCCCAGTTCCTTACTGTGCCTGGTCTCTGAGCTCATTCTCTGGTGGCAACAAGATTCCAAAAACACTGGGTAGAGGTCTCACCACACTGTCTCTATGTCTGAGACTGCCTATCTCCCTTCCCCAAGAGTAACAGAAAAAACAAAAGCAAATACTGGGACTCACTGGGAACTTCTGTAACAAAGATGGAGATTGTTGAGATGAGCTCGTCAGCATACTGCACATGTCTGAAGAACAACTTCTGACCATGGAGACACATTCCTATCTTCCAAACTACAACTTCAAAAACTCAGAGAACTCAAAACAAAATAATAAATATCAAAATATCTATACACAACCACTAATCTTCAATTTTCAGACAACCAAAGACAGAACATTTTGAAAGTGTCCAGCGATTGAACTTAACCTACAAAAGAGCAAAGATAAAAACTGCTTCAGACTTCTTTGTTGACAAGTCACTGTTCCACAAGAGTGGAATAAGATATTTTAAGTGTAGAAAGAGGAAGAAAAACCCACTAGCTTAAAATTCTACATCCAGTGAAATTGCCTTTCAAAACTGAAGACAAGATATACTTTCTCAAAGCTGGATGGCGTTGGTGCCCACAAAGCCTCCCTGCACTGCAGTGTTTAGACTTTTCTTCAGAGAGAAATGAGAGAGTATACACATCAATCTCCCACTATCTGAAATAAGAATGTTAAGGGAAAAATTTTTTGAAAGGAAATTTTAAGACAGTAGGACTATTCTGTGCGACACTGTGATGCAGATACATGACATTATTCATCTGCCAACACTTATGGAATGCACAACAGAAACTTGATCCCAACTATGGGCTTTAAATATAATAAATCGACATTGAGCCATCACTTCTAATGGTGGGCCTTCAATATGAGGTGTTAAGAACAGCAGAGATTGCAGAGCAGGAGGTAAGTAGGGTTTGTGGGAGTGCTCTGTACAGTCTGCTCAACGTTCTCCAAATGTAGAACTGCTCTAAAAATTAAAGCCTACAAACCTTTAAGAAAATAAAATAGCAATAAATAAGGACAGACCAACTATTCCCTAGGATTTTGTTGCAGTTACCATCTCATTGTTGGTACAAAGCACCTGACCAAAAGCAGCTTGTGGGAGAAAATGGTTTATTTTGGCTTACATACTCAAGGGAAAGTTCCATGATGGCAGGAGAAATGTGACATGAGCAGAAGCTGGAATCACTTCCTGGCCAACATCACGTGGACAACAGCAGCAGGATAGTGTGCCAAACACTGGCAAGGGGAAGCTGGCTGTGACACCCATAAGCCCCACCTCAAACAGCATACCTCCCCCAGCAAAGCACCAATTCCCAAATTGCCATCTGCTGGGAACTAAACATTCAAACACATAAGTTTATGGGAGACACCTAACTCAAACCACCACATTCTGCCTCTGGCCCCCACAAACTGATAAACATACATGACGTAAAAGGGAATGCATTCAGTCCAACCTTAAGGGTTTTCATCAATCCCAATACTGTTCAAACATCCCCATAGTTCAAGGTCTCTTAACTGTGAGCTGTAAAACCAAAGGAACATAATGGCTCATAATAAGCATTCACACTGGAAAAGATGGTGTTGGGCATAGAAAGGAAAGATTGGACCAATATAAGATTTAAAACAAACAGGGTGATCATCAAATTCTGTAGCTCCAAGTCTGAGATGAGTCTCTGGAGTTCCAATTCTGCCCTTCTAGCTGGGCTTCTTATAGACCTGGGGAACAATTCATCCCAAGCCAGCAGCTCTGCGCACCATAGTCCTGGCATGTCAAAATATCCTGGGGGTCTCCACTGCAACCTGTGATTCATCCTCATGGTTCCATTAGGCCTCCACACAGGTAAACTAGCAACCCTGCTTCACAATGCCAATGCCATTTCTAAAACACAAAGAAGCATTGCAAATCCAATGACTCCCTCTTTCCCGCATTTGTTATACTCCATAGTACCTCATGGGCTGCCAAATTTGTTAATCCAGAGAGTAAAAGCCAACTTTTAAGAGCAGGACACTTCTTCAGCATTCATGCTCCCTATTTTCAAAAGAGCTAGCATTCTTCCTGCTGTCCCAATGCAGAACAGCTGGCCCAATCTCAGTGGTTGGGATCTCTCAAACAATTTCAGCAGAAGGGGTACCATCTCCAGCTGGAAACTTTCATTTCTGTCTGTGTCATATCCTTCTGCTCACATGAGTACATTTTTATACTACACAACCCTGCATAAGTTCTCAAAACATAGGCAGGCAGAAAACAAAAAACATCTAACACAAACTGCTTCTAGACCAGTCCAGGCAAAGTTCTTTCTCATAAGCCAAACCCTTCATAAGCCAAATCTCACACTCCACAGTTCTTAGTACATTTAGATCTTTCAACTATGACCAGAATGCAGGCTGTACTTATTACACTCCAAGATATCTTTATGGCTAGTTTTAAAATCCTTCCACATTTTTCCAGCAAATCAGTTCCAAATGGCCAAATGTCACACAGTCAGGTATCTAGCAGCAACAACCCCACACCTCTGATACCAATTTATTTTCTATTGAAGTTACCTTCTCATTGTTTGCACAAGGCATCCAACCAAAAACAGTTTGTGGGAGAAAATGGCTTATTTTGGTTTATAGACTCAAAAGGAAGCTCCATGATGACAGGAGAAAATGGCATGAGTAGAGACTAGACATTATCCCCTGGCCAACATCAGGTGGATAATAGCAGCAGAAGAGTGGGCCAAACACTGGTAATAAAAATCTGGCTATAATACCCATAAGCCCACTCCTTACACTATACCTCCTCCAGCAGGCTCCAATTTCCAAAGTATCATCAGCTAGGGGAACAAACGTTCATAACACATGAGTCTATGGACAGATGTGAATCAAAGAACCACAATACTTTATATCAGATAACATTTCCTTAGTAGCTCTTGGGCAATGAGAATATCCTTGTATCTCCAAGAGGACTGTCTTGTCTTTATATTCCATCATTGGGTCACCAGTGCCCCAATATGTGTGTGTGTGTGTGTGTGTGTGAGAGAGAGAGAGAGAGAGAAAGAGAGAGAGAGAGAGAGAGAGAGAGAGAGAGAGAGAGATGGGTTCAGGACATTGAGAAAAAGTGAATTATGTAATATGTCAGTGAGAGCTTTCTGGATTACTTTTTTTTTTTGCTTTTGTTTTTGTTTTGAAGGGTCTCACTGCAGCCCAAGCTGGCCTTGAATTCACAGTCTTCCTCTTACCTTAGCTTCTCAAGGGCTGTGATTATAGGAATGAGCCACCATGCCCTTTCTGGTGAATAAACATGAGAAAGTCTTTTCTTGTAACAGCAACATGGAAGCCCTTCATCTTTCCCCTGAATTACATTTGCATGTCTCTGTTGTTCAGGGAGTGGCCAAGAGGGTCTGGTGGAACATTTGGTGATTATTAGACTTTAGGAACTAAATTACAAATTTGGCTTCATCATGGATGAAATGACAGATGGGGCTCAGATACATATGTCCTTGCTATCCACACTGAACTACTGCAGACTTAACAAAATTTGTAAACTTTAAAAAATTGCTTTTAGCAGAATAAAGCATGTAGTCATGTGCAAAAGTATGCATTCAGCTTCATCTACTCTGGGAGTCAGAGGAAGGGTGATAAATAATCTCCTTTCAAAGGAACCCAGTAGTCTGGATGTGGGCTCTGCAGACTCCAAGGTGGAAACCCCAAGGAAGACCAAAGAGCTTGAAACTCAAGTCTGTGTGGCTCTCCCTCTGCTCTTACAAGCAGCTCACTGAATCTTTGGGGGTGCTCCTATGCTGTCCTGACTCAAAGCAGTCACATAACATGCTGTCCTCAGGGCTCTCACTCATGGCAAACACTTTGTGCTTGAGACCAGGTTCTATTTGGATGGAAGTTGTTGGTAGTAGAAGCTCTGTAACTGAGATCTGCCACATCTGCATCCTTTTTGATACTTGGAAACATTCAGACAACCATGAGATATGTTACCTGATATGTGTGGAACTCTGCACACCCTGAAACACTCAGAATTCACATGCTCCATACATGTGTGGATGGACTATCCTTTTGCAGCTATAGAGGACAACTGGAAATCATCTTATTTTACTACTAGGAAAAACTGTGTGGAGGCCTCTTGTGCTACCCTCCTGGAGAGCATAGTTGTGATCTAAGCGTCAAACTCCTTTTGAAGCCTACATTTAATCTCTTATTCACAGTTCTTGGAGTAACTACTGACCCGGTCTCATCCTATATACACATAGAGTCCCAGCTAGTTTGCTGGCTGACCCACCAGGACGTTTATTCCTAGCTCCTCGATTTTATCACCATGACGGCAGCCACACAGGCTGCACACACAGGCTGGCACATGGAGCAGTCACTTGTGTGTTGGGTGTCCATATATGTTGCACTTGCTGCCCGGTCTCTTGGGAAGCCAGTGGTCCTCATGCTGTGCAGACTATGGAAAACTCTGCTTTGCATCAGTCCAGCCTAGCCTCCTTCTACACACACACAGGCTGCCTGCCTGCTCCAATGCCCACCACAGATTGTGTTAAAGTCTGCTTCTAGGCCTCAGTTTTGAAGCGCCATGTGGTTCTGCGGCTGGGTCTGTGGAATTCCCAGAGCAGCTTTTTAATCTGCTGGGGTTATATCCCCATGTGGATGCTGGCCCCGGGTCATCTCAACTGTTCCATAGGGACAGAAAATTGGAGGGTTCTTGAGAGAGTCAAGACCCTGAAACTGTATACGGATGCTAATTGCACTGGAAATTTTCCAGCTTCCCTTACAATGCAGCGTGTGGAATGTGGACAGACTGCCATTCCTCAGAGCAAAGCTGAGGCTGAACAGCCAACTTAGCATTACTATTTGGTTTAGAAGTATCAAGTTAAAAGCTTGGATGATAGAAACGGAAAAAATGAGAGTGGTGTACATCCACAGAAAATGCAACCAACAGGGCTGGAGACATAGCTCAGTGGTTAAAGGCAAAGCCAAACAGACTGGGTTCGGGTCCCCAGTATCCACATAAAGCCAGATGCAGAAAGTGGCACATATCTCTGGAGTTCATTTTCAGTTTTAGGAAGCCCTGGTGCACCCTATTTTCTCTTTCTCTCTCCTCTCGCTACATAAATAAATAATTAAAAAGGAAATGCAAAGAATAGAGAAATAAATGTGAATATGAAATGAAGGACAAAATAAATAGTGTCCAGGATCCGTCTTCCCAGCCAAAATAAGGTAATGGTTAAAAAAAGCTTTGAGCAACCCACACAAAACAGCAAATACCTTCTTCCTCCAATGTCTCTGCTGTATGTATATCATGGCTTCACCCAATCATTTAGTTATTGCTCTAGGGTCTAAGGACATGCTCATTTGTCTGGTGTTCATTGGGAGCTTTTGCCGGGGAGAAGAGCAAGGCCTACCACTGGGGTCCTCATCTCCTCCTCAAGGAAGCAATAGAGAGAGACACAGTCCCTGTCACACACATACTGCACCTTGTGATGAAAGGAGAGTGCGTGTCTCTTTCTAAGCACTTTTCCTGATTTAGTTTTGGCAGTCAACAGTACAACTTTCATCTCATATAATGCAAAATCACACAAGCTTAATTCCAAGAGTTGCTTTGGAGTTATTGGATGTGAGTGCATATAGACACTGTGGGAAAGCACAGAACTGTCTGCAGAAGGCCACAGCAAACAGCCTCAGCCTGTGGATTGCATTGATGACTCTATAGGGGATAACGTCCCATTAAAGAGCACACCGTGCTGTGTCAGTACAATTACCTCTGAGTTAAAAAGTGCCTGTATAAAGTGATTTTTCCCCTCACATTAACGTGTAGTGGTCCCAGCACTGGGAGCAATGATATGTTTCAAATTCCATGATTAATTTAATGACCTGTGTGTTTGGAGATACCCCTTTGCAAAAGCCTGTGCTATGAGCCATACAAACACAGCCAGAAGCGGTGTGAGCAAGCTCCAGGGGCCTCACAGCCTTCCCAGGAAGCAGGGTTTTGTGGCATAATTACATCAGGGTTCACAGTCCGACCTTAGTGGGACACCAAGTATCCTGACACCTCTAATTAGAGAGAGCTGGCCTTCACCCAGTGACATCTCAGGTCACTTCATGGAAACTGTGGCATTTTGAACTAAAATGGTTTGGAAAGATTTAAAGGTGTAAAGGTGGTGAGATTAGAGCCCCATGTTAACATGAGTAGAATAATAACATCAAACCTCATAAGGAAAGGAAGGGAAATGAAACAAATGGAAGGGAAGGGAGGAGAGGAAGGGAAGAGAAAGGAATGGAAGGGAATGAAAGGGAGGGGAAAGAAGAGAAGGAAGGGAAAGAAGAGAAGGGGAAGCAAGGAAGGGAAGGGAAGGGAAAGAAGGAAAGAAAAGGGAAGGGAGGGTATGGGAGGGAAGGGGAGGGAAAGGGAAGGGAAGAGGGAAGGGAAGGGGGAAGGGAAGAGGGAAGGGAAAGGAAGGGCATATGACTTAAGCACAATGATGCTGAGGAATTCTCCCTCTCTTTCCATTCAATCAATTTGTGTCTAGAATAAGTAGAGAACATTAGAAAACCATGGAAAGCTATGAAAGAGTTGGTAAGAGCAAGGCAGGTGAATTCTATAGAGGAAAACTACTTATAAAGAAGCGCTAAAGTAACTAAGAACACACAATGGTGGATGACTGTTTGGCAATTTACAGAGCTGTGATGCTACTTTGTGATGATGTGTGCGGTGAGCACAAAGCCACACCATTTGCCAAGTTTTAACACTTCCAAAAATTCTATGATGTTGATACACATGTGTGCGGGCTGCTTATATTTCTATCATATCTGATGTTTTGTTTATATATTTCTTTGTGTAATCACTGGCCTCCTAAGCTTCCATGAGTCCTGGAAGGACTGGCTTCCACATCAACTGGCAGAACCTTCCCTGTATGGGGGCTCAAATGTGCCTCTGACCTAAGAAAGGTACTAGTGAGGCCAGGAGCAGTTTTTTCTTCTTCTGATGGTCAAACCAACTTCCCATACTGATGATAATTCTTGTCTAGTTTCAGCCCCCTGAATCACATCAATCATGGATGTGGGCATCACCTACACTATAGATACACTCTGAGAAGCACAGCTCAGTTTAATAGCTGCATTGAGCTGAGGTTCCAAGGAAGAGACTAGAAGGAGGACAGTATTTAAAGAAAAGTGCAGCTCTAAGCTATTTGCCAGAGGGGTTTCCCCTAGTAAGTCACTTATTCTTGAAGACCTCAGTATGACCTATCCCTTCCCTTGACTCTCATCACAATTGTCTCTTTCAGCTGCCTATTCTGCATGGCTGCCCTCTGGCCTTCAGATGACTACTGGAGTCTCCCTGCATGACAAGTCCTTTGCCAGTCTTCAAGGTGTGCTGTCCCCCGCCGCCCCAAAAGATCCAGGGCTGTACCTCCCATATCTTCATTCTGCTGCACATCTGTCTAGCTCACTGAAGAGCTATATGAAGGCATGTGGTGCTGCAAATAACAGAGAAGTCGTTTTTGTTAAATGAAATAGAAACTTCTACCAAGATGGTCCTACTGGTAGTGTAATTATTAGAAAACAACAAAACCAAAAGAAAAAAAAAAAAACCAGAGCAAAGTAAAACGTAGTCTGTTGTTTTCTTCCTTTCTTGGACATAGCCAAACAGCTGGTTTTAACTTTTGCTATTTTTTCCAACTCATTGAAAGTACAGTGAACTAGTATTTCCCATGGTGTACCTAGCAAGACAGTGTCAAGCTTAATAAATGTTGGGTGTTTCGCCTGATAGAAGGACAAGTTGTGATAAGCAGGCATTCTTGCTCCTCTGCACCAACATCCAGCTCTCCACATTGCTCCTCCACACCAGGCATCCAGCTCTCCAGAAGCAGCATGGAATGAGCAGAAACCTGCCTTTCTCTGGCCTGTGTCCTTGGGCAAGTTATTTAAGGTCTGTGCTTCCAAGTCTTCAACTAGAACAAGACTGGGTAAAATTCCCGACAGTACTGAAGGAAAAGGAAGAGAATGAGCAAGTGTTTCTAGAGACTGGAGAGAATAATGGCCCTAAGCACCAGAGCCAGCACTTGTGATTGATCGGAATGTGAACTGTTTTTCATGCAATTTTCGTTTTGTCACATGGACATTACATACATAGTTAAGTCAATAAGTATGACAAATGGAGGAGACTGAGCCGATCCCAAGAGATCCAAAGATGAGGACAAGAATGGCCCTGGAAACTGCTGACGCTGTGATCATGAACACACACGCTGGGAAAGAGGGAGCCATGCACAGGAACATGGGAGGGTGCTCGCCCCTGGATGGACCAGAACACACTCCATGGGCAGACTGGCACTGGACAGAACTTATATATGGAAGAAGCCAGTGGACAGCTTTCAACTGTGCCCAAGAGAATGACATGAGTCAACATCCCTGGCAGACACAGGGGACAGAAAACCTCCTGACTGTACATGGATTACCATTTTCCCACATTCCTCTTTTTGAGTGCCTGGAATGCACCCTGTGAGCGTCCTTTCATGGCGAGGGTACAGATTGGTATGAATTTTCATGTTTCAGACAAGATGAAGGAGGGGCAGAGGGGAAGCCTGGGTATTGTTCTCTCCTGTGTCCACCTTCTACTCTGTGTCTGAAATCCATTCCCCCAAGGTTTTTCACTGGCTGTGGTCAGTGAACTCCTCTCTGGGTCATTTCCAGTTGGCTCAGAATAATTTCATTCTTGATCACAAATCATCTGTGTAACTTATTATTTCCTGCATAAATTATACATATGGAGGATTAAATGTTGACACTATGACATGAGAAAGTCACTCATAATTTATGATTCTCTGTTTAGTTTTTTAAAATGATTTTAAGACCTGTCATCCAGCTTTTGTAGGTTGCATATGGGCACAATACAGACATGCACCCACACAGCCATGCACTTGCATGTCCAGACATGCACATGTAGATGTACACAGAGGCAGCATTGTACACATGTAAAATGCAGACATAAGCATGCACATGTGCTCACATGTGCACACACATATCATTCTATTTCCTGCCTCTTCTCATGTAGTAGGTAAAAATGACACAATAATGAGCTCATTAGCAGAAAATGAAGATGCAGGATGCAGCAACATTATCCTCAGTGTAACTTGACTAGCTGCCCATAGGCCTCTACTTTGTGCCAACACACCTGGCCCTCAGTCTGCTGAGGGAATGTAGCTTAGATTGAAGCACCTTCTGGTCAGGTCTTGAATCCCAGGATCCTCATAGCAACAGAACCTCAGTATGCTGAGATTGTTAATGATGGCTGAGGCTGGGTAAACTGGGATCTGGGAACTTCCATCATGCAATTGAGCAACCTTGGGACCCAGGAGTAAGCCATATTACCTGAGGACTTGCCAAATGAAACCACTTACAGGTACACAAAGACTGGATCCGCTTCCAGGTGGGCAGTGGGAGAGTCTCAGCCCAAGAATACTAGATTTGTGGACAAGAAGCCATCTCTGCAGACAGACCTCATGTTGACCTCAGCAGTAGAAGTCACAGCCCCAGAATATGGCTCTGCATGTGAGCTTCTGCCAAGCAGTTGGCCACATGTGGTGTTGATGGGGCATCCCTCTCAGGGACACACCCAGAGACACCGGGCATTTGGTACCCAGATGTTTGGATACTTTTCTATTTACAAAAGAAAAAAAAAGGAGATGAAAACCTTTCTAAGGAAAATGTCCAGGCTTGTTAGAGAAAAAGATGAACAGGTTTTTTTTTGTAAGTTCATCATTAAAAAGAATTTTAAAAGCAGCCACATGCCAATAGAATAAGGTTAGTAGTAAGCACTGCTTCTCCAGGAACCAGGCAGCTGAGTCTGTAGGCTAACCCACCGGGCCACCCCACCATGCCAAGTCCTCACTCAGCCACACTGCAGACATCTTAAGTAATTCTTGAATAATATTATGGCTTTGAGTTTACACTTCACTTGCTAAGTCTTTGCTTATCTCCTGTTAGCATCAAAGCTACTGATAACTCACTTTCTGAACCACTCATTGTGGAAGGAATGCCAGCATAGACTGGGGGAAGAATTAGTTCCTTGAGGAGACAGGTGGCTTTCCAGGCAGGTAAGTGAGAAGCTTACAGGAAGAGGGAAATCTCTAGCCTCCAGTGATTTAAATCTTTTATGCTTTTATCTTTTTATTAGCATACAAAGAATTGGGTTGCATTGTACTGTCTTGAAGCAATTTTGGTTTCCCGTCTCCTCTTCACTTTCCCCTTCTTCCCTTCTCTCAACCTA
The DNA here is from genome assembly GCA_004024765.1 of Zapus hudsonius. NCBI lineage: Eukaryota > Metazoa > Chordata > Mammalia > Rodentia > Dipodidae > Zapus > Zapus hudsonius. The sequence goes on from PVHP010012779.1 coordinate 42,034, forward strand.
GCCTTCTTTTTGCTCTCAGACTACATGTTTTTATTCGTCCATTTCTAATTTCTCATCACCTCTTCTTCCCCTTCCAAGGTCTTCTGTCTAGAAATAGCACATACTCAGTCTTACCTCCCCTTATTTGCATTCAAACATTGAAAATTATAATCCACACATGAGAAAGAACATGTAACGTTTGTCATTCTGGGCTTCAATTGCCTAATTAAATATATATATATATATA